>JAVQKG010435445.1:0-13267 GCA_036025885.1 Hypseleotris bucephala | reverse complement strand
CAGAATTTTATCTAGCATTTTAAGCAGACTCATACCTCAATTTTTTATCAAAATTTGCCAAATGATGCATCATATATAATTTAGATCATTTTTCCTCTTGCACACTTGCACACATGAATATTTGTGCTAAGGCTTTTCTGTAAGTTGCAACTCCCACAATACAAAACTGCTTCCAGAAATGATTGTTATAACATTTTTGCAGTAGTGAATTGATATGCTTAATCTCATCACTGCTGTTATAAAAACCTATAGGTCCATGGTGTGGCGTCATGTGCCTGTTGCCAGAGTGTTGCAATAAACCCCCCACGGCTGGATCTATTCTGGGGCTCTTCATCTGGACTACAACAATGGCCTCTTTCTCCTCTATGCCTTACGGTCCACTGCTTTCTGTCAATGCAAACCAGGGCCTAATCATGTGCAATGGAGAACCCCCACACTGCTCATATACACAAGAGAATATTGAAATAGTCATTAGTTTGTAAGAGTGTGTGGGTGTCTGCTCTATAACTGGATCTAAGTAAAAAGTAGCTATGATGCATTCAAGTTTAGAAAGGGGCTTGTAAAAAAGTATAGTAGAAAAAGAAGCAGGAAAAACTTGGAAAAGGCCATTGCCATTATAGAAGAAAGCACTACAACACTGCCTTCGTGTGGACAGACTGGGGACATACAACAACAATGCATGTTTAGTTATCTGCTTGCATATTTAAAAAGGATAAGGTGGGAGTCCTCTCTATGGATTTTATAAGGGGATTATTTGGACCCAATTTTAAACAACAAAATGTAATTCTAAATTGTGTTTCTAACTTTCAAATTCTACACAATGTATTCTGTAAAGCTTATATTTATTTTTGATTATATTTTTGCATGCTTCTCTTCATCTTATAATGTATTTATTTTATACCCAATTTTTATACTCATCCAGTGTGGGCAGCAAAGTAAGAATTTCATTGTACGGGGAAACGTGCATCCTTACTTTGTACATTACAGTTAAAGCTTTGAGTCTTGAATCTGAACGTATTGGGATTTGATTGGTCAATTTAGGGTTTAGTTCTTTGTTGCATTCATTATAATTTTTTGGGTCTATAACGAAATATCTTCAAAATTACTTGTTTTGAAATGACTGGTCGAGCATTGCCTCTTCAGAATCAGTAAATCATCAGTCTGACGTCAGTGGATGAAGGCAGCTGTAGTTTGGGGAAACCCTCAGTGACTTGAGCCAGACTTGAGTGAGGTCTTATCTGCAGTGAACATGTGCATACATCCTCCAGGCTCCGAGGACAAAACATTCACACAGGTAAGAGCTGCTTAATGTATTTAAATGGAACATCAGCTGTAAAATATTGATATAGTTGTACTGTATGTAATGTGTTTTATAAAGAAAATAAAAAAATAAAAATGTTAATGTTAAAAAGTACAGACGTTATAGATGGCTCACTATTCTCTGTGCTATTGCTGTTAATATTTATTGTTGCATAAGCCTTTTTGGATTTAAGTTATGTTAATCATAATTCCTACCAACATAACAATGCAAATGTAAATTAACTTAAGGTAGCTTTAGTGCAACACTTTATGAACACCAATGTATTAATATAATGTATTCTGTTTACCCAAAAAAAAAAGAAAAAAAAAGAAAGAAAGGATAGAAAAAAAAATCTAAACAAACCATACAAATTGAAGTCGTTAATATACAACTTTTCTCACTATTGTTCTGTTTTATTGTATTTTCTGTTTCAATTATTTTTAACCCAAGTTTTACATTTTATTGGCCTATTGGTTGTTTAGTTTATTTTTATTTTCTCCTTTTCTATTACTTTCCAACATACGTTTTTCTTTTTAAACATATAATTAAAAAACCCACGTCTGGTTGTTGTTGATAAGAGGCTGAGGGAGGTGAGGTCAGAATCTTATCTTCACAGACATTTAAAGGGACGGTGACTCTGTCATGTCTGTAGGCACATGCTTCTTCACTAAGAGAAGGATTCATAAAATAAAGCAATATACAAAAAGTTACAGAAAGTGTTGTTTTGGGAAAGTTGTATTATCATTCCCCACTAGATGGAGACATTCTTTGCATTGCTGGTGTATGTTTTGTTGTATATGAGAGAACAATTTAAGCATCACATCTGTTTTATAACATGCACAGATATATACTGCTAAAGACCTGTATATCTTAAATTAACAGGACATGATACATGGCTCACAATATGGCCATTCTGCAATAAACTGATTGTATAGCACCATATCACAACAGAATTCCTTCAGAGGACTTCCTTATACAAGAAAGTTCATGTATATGTGTGAATGCAGCAGTTTAGGTGGTATCCAAGCAGTTGTTCCATGCAGTGAGGGTATCACACACAGACCACCAGCTAAGGTCGTCTAACAGCAAGCCAAACAAAATTTAAGTTCTGACACATTTTAATTTTGTGAAATAAACAAAACATGATTCAATGTGTCAATATAGCAGCCTGCAATATTAATGTCAGTATAACCAAAACAAGTATGATATTTTGTCACACACCTATTTTAAATTTGATTAAACTTGTAATATATATAGTACAAGGGTAAGGCAATAGATTTCAGAGTAGCATCAAACCAGAGCAGCAACTGCTGAATATAGAGTAGCTGCAGTAAGTAGTGTACTATAAAGACAGTACTTTAGTCTTAAATCAATCATGATAGTGGACATTATACTCAGTATTGGTTGTTTAGTGCACTTTTAGGTGTACATTCGACCACCAATAGTTTAAATCTGATGTGATTGATGCTAAACATGAGTGTACAAAATAGCTGTCCTGTCTGCACAAATATTTGATTTCTGTCTGCTCTAAGTACAGTCCACAAACGTGCGTGTCTCTAAATAACTTTATGTCCTAAAATGTGTGGGTGCAGAATCCGATAAATGTACCAGCTACTTTCTATACAACATATTCAACATGGTGTCTGTAAGTGAAAGTCAAGGCCAGTCAGTTGAAGATGGGGTTAATCTTTCGGGACTGTGAAGCGTCTGGGAGGACTGCAGTAATCTGATGTCCCGTAGTGGCTGCTGCTCTTATCTGGGCGGGACGTCTCTTAGAATTAGCTCACCATTAATTGGATTTACTGAACCCGCACATGTCAACCACAGGGCACAGACCACCACATTAGAAGTGAGGGATTACAGCTGCTACCACCATTCATTTACATATGAGACTACTAATTGTTGTTTTGTTAAAATTGTTAGGTGCCCGAGACAATGGATGCAGATAAAGCAGAGGGCGAGAGTTCGGATAGCGCTTCTCTGACTGGTTTTGAAGCCACCACTGAGCGCTTGGAGCAGTTGATGAAGAGTATGGAGGTTTTGTTATCTGACGTGGAACAGTTGAGGGGTCATTGTAGCCACCAGGCCACAGAGCTGATGAAGGCCGCGGTGGAGCTAAGACAGCAGCAGGAGGAGCTAAAGGAGAGCTACACCGAGCTGTCCCGAGAGATGGAGCAAATCATGGACACGGTGGACGACCTCTTCAGCACCAAGAGCGCATTTGAGGCCAAGGAGAAGCAGGCCCAGAAACTGTCCAAGCAACTGTGAAAGACAAATATGGACTAGTTCAGTTAGACAGTATCAAGGGGTTGAGGGTGTATGAATGAGATTAGTGATATTTGAATGGATCTTTGTGCTTTATTGATTTATAATGAAATTATACTCTTGTCAGTGTCTCTATTTCTATGTATGTCTAAAAGCTATTTCAATGCACTTAAGTAAGATGCACTTTATCCAGATTATACTTGCTTTACAAAGACTGCTGACAAGCTTCAAGCATCAACCTTGATTAAACAATATCGGGACAACTGTCCCTCCATGAAGTATCAATCATTTTCTTTTGCATAGTCCCATGCAGGGTAAATAAATGGGTCTTGCATCATTTTTGTGTATTGTGTGACTCCACCACAGTCAGAGAGGCTAGTGTCAGATTTCACAGGACAGGAGAGGTGGGGGGGGTGAGAGTCACTCTCACACCAGGGCCAGCAGAGCCAAGAGAAGGTGCCATTCTTTGAAAAATTCCTAAATCCAGGCGGTGACCCGGATCAAAACCCAAATCTGATCACTTCTTCCTGTCATTCCTGACCTTCAATGAAAATGTAATCCGTTTTTGCGTGAAATTGCTAACAGACACATACACACGCCAAAGCTACCAAAAACATTACCTCCTGGACGGAGGTAACAAGGGGAGAACATGCAGTCTCCACTCAAACAAGATTGTGAGTTGGTCAGTCTGGACCAAACCCACTGTCTGAGAAACTGTAGAGCCAACCACTCTACCACTCTGCACCTCACTGTTAGAATCTTCATCTTGTGGGATCTGATAGGATATATATTTTTAGCTACCTTTCTCCTCTAATTAGAAAAGATATAATAAACAGCACTTAGGTGAAACACATCAGGTAGATGCTACTTTTATTGTATGTTTGCCATGTACTTCAGCAAATGGGAACATGGAGCCAGTGGGTGTGGACCATTTGTTTACTATATTCTATATAAGGTGGAGTCTCCTTGAACTGTCAGGCAGCTATAATGTAAAGCCATATAGTTTAAAAGGGGATTGCCAGTATGTCTTATACATTATCCTACAGTACTAAGATTTGACTTGAGATGCCTGTCAACAACTGATTTCCTCTTACTCGTACTGTCATCACCGTTTCTCCTGCCCACCCACTAACATTCACGCAGGCACGTCTTTTCACCATTGTGTGTTGAAAGTTTGCGTTGTAGCATGTATTTTAGTCTGGTCGTTGGCAGTCTTCCAGTGCTGTGTCTGGAGCAGGAATGTGGACTCCCCGTTGAGCACCTTCTATCTTCTTCTGTGTCCTCTCTGGCCTCAGACAAAAATATATCTAAATAGAAGCTTTACAGCCACAGGTTGGCCTCCTGTGAGTGTCCCTATGTGTTTAGTGGTTATGGGAGGTGTGATACAGGCCATCAGTAGACACAGTTTATACGTACCTGCATCAAATATTGTTGGGTATATTTTTGGTTCAAAGACGAGCAATGTAACTTTTTTGGTAATTATACCCACTATGGGACACTGCCAAATCATTATATGTGTCATTATAATTTGACTGCATCTTTCTGTTTTACATATAGGCTAGGCCTATACAATTTTACGGAGCAATTTTACGTAGTCACATTGCACTATGGAATGTGTGGCAAGACTTCAACTTCACTGATTGTGAAATGAGGTATGTAGCAACCTTCCATTTAAACTGATTTCTGCCATAACCTATCCTTTTTAAAATGAAATATCATGGGTTCAGCAAATGCTTAAATTCTTTGGCTGGTTGCAAATTTGCGTAATTATTTTAAAATAATTTTGAGTCTAGATTGGGCATCCATATAAAAAAGTCCAATCACTTATTTGCTGCATTAGGGGAAAGCATTTGTTAAGACTTTAGCATTAGCAATGTTAGCATGTTACAACAGTCCAAAACTAGCATCATAGATTAGCCGTGTGATTATAATATCCCAGAAGTCTATGCAATAAAGACAAAGAATAAATCAGTAGAAAAGTAGATTTATGAAGTTAAAAGGCTGTTATGGTATATGCTGCAATACATACAAAATCCTCTCTTTATGTGCAATGGAACGTGGTGTTTTTTCCTGATTCATTCTTTATGTCACTGCAAAACAAACATAGGTATCAATTAAGACATAAAACTGCAATTACTTACACTTACAGCCCTGGGGCTCCACCTCAAATATCACTCTCACACAAAGGAAATCATAAAGTGTACATGTGTGTATCTTTTCTGTGGGACATGTGTGAGTTTGTGGTTGTAACCTGAGCCTCTGGGCTGAGTGTGGAGTAGATAGAGAACTACAGCCACAGCCTCTTCACTCTCAACTGCACCCTGAGGAGCACAGCATCTGGACTCACCATTCAACAAGGTAAGGACAACTTCCTTTAAACTTACACATTTTTTTTTTTTTTTTTTTACAAAAGAATGTTACATGTTACATTGAATTTGCCACTTACAATTGACTATTTCTGATACTGTTATTTGTTTCATTATATTAATCACATTTAATGATGTTGGCATTTTTTTCACCTCAAATGTAAAGCAATTATACATCAAGTTTTAACCTAAATTGTGAAGAATGTTTTTATGAACAATTTGGGGTGGCAGTGACGCAGTGGGTAAGCGTTCGCCCTGCAACCAGAGGGTTGCCAGTTCGAATTCCCACCTGAGCGTATACTGTTGTTGTGTCCCTGGGCAAGACCCACCTTGCCAATGAATGAATGTGTTCTTATGACTGTATGACTGTGGTGGTCAGGAGGGGCCATAGGTGCAGAATGGGAGCCAGGCTGCTGCAACCGAGTGTGACTGACTGGGAGCGAATGAATAATGCATGAAATTGTTAAGCGTCATTGAGGGTCTAGAAAAGTGCCATATAAGACTAATGCATTATTATTATTATGATTTTCTGCATAACTGTATAGTAATAACTGACCCCTACCACATATCACATCTTAAGATACAATGGAACACAACAGAACGTTGATCTTTAGAATGTTGAAGGATATCTTTATCTTTTGGCTCAATATTCTGTTCTCTGTACTTTAAGTTCTTAAGTTTACACAGTTTTCTTTCAGTTGTTGATCAGTGGAGGCTGGGCATCATGGGCATACTGCAGGCTCTTTGTGTCCTCCATCTCCTGCTCATACCTGCTTTAGCTGTGAGTATAACTACTAGAACAACATGTCCCAAATGTGATAAAAATGAACATGAGTGCATAATACTATTTGTTGATGTGACACAGTGAATTTCTATCCTGCTTATGTAATGTGGACGACATGGTTTGTGGCTGAATGGTCAGTTTCTATTTCAGTGTTGAGAGCTGTTGTTGTGTTTAGTGGTTGAAGCTGGTTTGTGAGATGATGTGTGAGAACAACGTGTCCCTCTTCCTCTCTGCAAGTCTCTGAATGAGCGTGTGTGTTGTTATTTGTTTGTTTATTGTCTATTATTATTATTATTTTTTATTTCTATACATGTGTTTGCAGCTGACTCAGCCTGTTCATGATTACTGGGGAGAGTTTGGACCCTATGGACCCTGCAGTCGGACCTGTGGCACTGGAGTGTCAATGAGAACCAGGAAATGCATCACTTCAAGGTACAGTATATTGGAGTACAGAACAAGTCACAACACAATCCTATTCCTGCTTATGTCTTTTACTACGAGGTCATTTGTGCATCAAAGTTCCAAGTTTTATCTCCTTTTTTCACTTTCCATCAGAACGGATGGTGGACACAACTGTTTGGGATCATCCAAGTCTTACCGTTCCTGTAATACACAAGTAACTATCTTTTTCTATTTTACTCTAGAAAGCAATCAGAGAGCACCACAGACCTCCGCCAAGGTAGCTCATTTATATGGATGACTCACAAAATCAAATCAATTGTTCCTTGTGTCATTTCCCTTAAATCATCAACCAAAACCATTCAGTAGATTTTATGTAAGGTTGCTAACCGACAAACAGACACCAATGCTACCAAAAACATTACATCTTTGGCAGAGGTTATAACTTCAATTACCGTTTACTGCTTCTGTCTAATAATACAACTCTGAACAATATAAGAGAATACATTTGTATGGTTTTTACTTTAGGCATGTCCAGCTGGATCCAGGGACTTCCGTGAAGAGCAGTGTTCTCAGTTTGACAGAACTGACTTCCAGGGCAAACGTTACACATGGATCCCTTACTATGGATGTAAGTTCACTATAGGCATCATGTCATAAAGCTTGCTTGCAATTATCCACTGCTCATCATTGTGGCATTGTTTTGTAGCTCAAAATCCATGTGAGCTGAACTGTGTCCCGAGAGGAGAGAACTTCTACTACAGACACAGGCCTACAGTGGTGGATGGGACCAAATGTTATGTTGGACGCAATGATATATGTGTGGATGGTGTATGCAGGGTAAGTAAATACAATCAGCTGTTGCTCTTCTATGCTAAAGCAAATAGAAACCAAATAATAAGAGATGATGATGACCAGTCCCACCCATTCACCTTTACTGGCCACTTAAAGCAATACTATGTAACTTTTCATGTAGGGCTCCACAACATTGGAAAAACGTGACACCTATACATTTCTATTAGATTTTATTTAATGACAGATACAAGGTCAAAACTGACTATATCATGATATAAATTAGGACTAAACGAGGACTAAATCTAGAACTAGAACCAGATCTTAACAAGGTCAAATCCAGGATGAAATTGGGTCTAAACCATTTCTCTACCAGTGCTAAACTAATCTAAGGTCTAAATTGGGTCTAAACCAAGACTGAATAAAGGATTTAAGCAGGTTTAAATCCAGAAAAAACACCTCTGTAGTGATTATAAATGTGGAAAAGCTACCTAGCGTTGCTTTAATTAGGTAGACATACCTTATAAATTGGCCATGATCCTTTCATCTTGTTTAGACATAATTTTCTGTAGACTGCAATTAGTGATAATGTGAGAGAATGTTTAAATTGAAAACTATTTCTATTGGCTGACAGGTGTGCTGTCCCGCCCACATTGATGCTGGGCTGTGTTTTTCGTAATGGAAAACCAACTGAGAACAGGGGAGCTCAACAAGATTTGTTTTCTTTTTAAAAAATGAAATCAACTGAATAGATTCCTTTTGCTTTAGTGTGGTTGAACAGATGACACCGTGAAAACCAGATATGCTCTTCTTCAATCATATTTCAAAATTACAACATTCACTCTCTACTCCCCCTGCTGGCTGTTTCTGTTTTTACATATTTTTTTTCCTCCCAGACGTTGATCACTGGAGAGATCATGGGTTTGGACGAGGACTCTTCAGCAGTTATTACTTCAGCTCCGGTGGTTGTATCCCCTCACCCCAGAGAGAGCTACACGTACATCTATAAAATGGGTGTGTTCGGGGCCTGCTCTGCCACATGTAATGGGGGCATGCAGTACCGCGCTGTAGAGTGCTGGATCCAGGACCCGGTGAACCCCCGTGCGGTGGAAGAGACATACTGCATCACCCAACGTCTACAGAGACCAGCGAGTCAACAGGCCTGCAACATGAACCCCTGCACGGCCGAGTACAGCGTCTCCAGCTTCAGTGTGGTGAGTGAACTATTGATACAATTTAAAATGTTTATTGGTAAGTATTTCTGCATTAAATCTCTGGTACACATGGGGACCATTTGTGACACAAAAGACACAAGTGTGATCTTTTTATGAACTGATATGGCTTCAAGCAATAATGCATCAAAATTAATAAATTATTGACATATGTAAGGGTCTAACAGCCTCAACCCATATGATCCACTTTCAACTTATTTTATGAAAATATTGGGGCACAATAATGGGTTAAGCCAATGAAAAAACACCATTACAACACTTTTTTATTGTGCCTACTGTTAATGTCCAGTGCTCAGTGACCTGTGGAGAGGGTCAGCAGACCAGAGAAGTACACTGTGTTGGACCTTCAGGAGAGCGTCTGGCTGACCATGCCTGCAGAGCTGTGACCAGACCAGAGTCTTTGAGGACCTGCCGTAGACCAGCCTGTCACACACACATCACCTGGCACGTCACTGACTATGGACTGGTGAGTTACAATCAATTAACAAATAATTTTACATAAGAAGGAGATTATGTTGAATTTGTTTCTGGTATTCCATTTTTTCAGCCTGTATATTTTAGTTCATTAAATGTTACATGTGGGGGGAGGAGGGATGTGTATTTTTTGTCAGCTATCCTGGTGGAAAAAATGATGACTGCATTTTACTTTTTTGACTTACTTACATAGATGCTTTATGTTTGGGATGTCAACATAGCACATACAGTAAATATCCTAGAATTTAAAATTGTTCATTCATCTTCTTCCAGTCTCAGTGTCAGCCCTGAGATAAATCAACCAAATGTCCATGGTGTATTTGACCTTTATATTTAAACAGGAAAGTCACACTGAGAAAAAGATATTCTACCCCACCTACGGCCCGTAGTTGCAAGGATAGGCTCCAGTCATCTTCATAATGTCTTTTTAAAGAACAAAATCTATATTCTGATGTTATCTCCTCAGTGTACCAGGAGCTGTGGAGGCGGTGTGAGGGAGAGGAGAGTAGGCTGCTTTGACACAGACTTGAACCCTTTTGCTGAGTCCAGATGTGGCGTTGAGAGTCGACCTGCTACTGTGGAGTCCTGCAACACCCAGCTATGTCCTGACCCACAAAGTAAGACCAACTTAAACTAGGACCCAGTTCATATAATGTTTTTGTGTCCTTGGGCAAGACACTTGAGCCATGAATGTGTTATAATGTCTTTAATCTAGAGAGGTTGTTGGTGTTGTCTGTCTACTTTAGTTTGTGCCAGGGCCGATGTGGCAAGTTTTGAAAAACTACACTGTAAAAAGTTAACCTAATTGTAAGATTAAACAGTGTACAACAACAATCCAATGTATTTCACTAATTGGCTGACTTTTTATAGTGTATATTTGAAAAGTGCAGTATACAAAAAACTCTAATCCGTTATTACGATTTTTCTAGGGGTCCCAAGTGTCCAAGATCCTAGAACACATGAAACTACCATGAGAGGATTTGTACCCCATGCCCCAGAGGACCCAACAGGCAAGAATCACAATTACAATCACTTATAAACAAGAGTGTGCCAGTGTTTTGAGATTGCAGACAAATCAAAATATACATGTTCAGGGTTAGTTTCCCTAAGGTTTTCCTGTTTATACTGTCTGCATATTTTGGTCACTTTCACAACACATAAATCTTCCGTTAATTTTTAGTACTTCCATATGCAGGCCATCGAGGTGAATGGCTAAATATTGCACTTTAAACATAGCATGTATAAATAAGCTGGACATACATGTTTTGGGCCTATATGCAGTAAGAGTACACCAGTCTAACCATGTCTGTGTTTGTTCACGCCCCAGTCTCTTCCAGGTCACATGTAAACATTCCAGATCCTTATCCCGCTGTGGTTGGCCCGCGCTGTGCACAGACATATTATGGCTGCTGTCCCGACGGGCACACTCCAGCAGCAGGCCCAAGCTACTCTGGATGTTACCTTGACGACTGCGTGAATTCCAGGTAAGGGTGAAAATTTCATGTGAGTTGTACATTTTGTAATATGATAGAATAACTGACTAATCCACATTGTTTTTATAGATTTGGATGTTGTCTGGATGGTGTGACTCCAGCTCAAGGATTCGGAAGAGCAGGCTGCCCAGAGTACCACACAACTGTGGTATGAAATATGTAGTGTTGTAGTACTCCACATTTTTGTTGCTGTTGTGGTCCAGGCCACATTCAAAGGCCTTGGTCGGAAGGGAACATTCAAGATGACACTGGAGGAAATCTGAAATAGCTGATGTCTTTATTTGCTAACTCACATAAGCAAAATTGGAACTGTTTACTTGTAGCCTAGTATTGACATAGGGTGGCAGTGGTGCAGTGGGTAAGTGTTTGCCTTGCAATCAGAGAATTGCTGGTTCAAATCCTCACCGGATTGCCTACACTAGCACTAAACCTGCATTGTGTGGCCGTTCGGTGGTGGTCCAAGGGGCCGTAGGCACAAGCTGGCTGCCACTCATTAAATTAGTTTAAATGTTGTAATCACAAAATGATCATCAATCTTGATATTTTGATATGCACTGAGTAACCTGAAATACTATGAAACATTTATTATTATCAATCTACTACTGTTTCCCCATTGTCAGACAAAACTATTTTCTTATCAAAATGTGATTTAGCACTGTGATTTATGGTAGGGGCTTATTTGTTTTATTCCCAACTTTTATTCATGCATTTTCAATGCTTCTCTCTCCTACAGCATCCATCCCCACCAGCTCGTACCCCAGCCTCCTCTGTAGATGTCTGCACTCTGCCTCGAAATGAAGGCCCCTGTGACACCTGGAAAGTGCGGTTCTACTACGACTCAGCCTCTGGAAAATGTACTGAGTTCTGGTTCGGAAACTGCCAGGGCAACAGCAACAACTTCCTGACCCTTGAGGCGTGCCAGAGACAGTGTATGCCCATGAGGAGGGAGCAACCTGCTTCAAGAAGAGGCTCTCCCAGGGTCACTGCTGTACGGGCGAGGGCATAAGATCAAATGTCTCTAAACCATAGGAGAAATGCAACAACATAATGTCAAATATAATGTGTTTGTCAAAAAAGTATGAGCCATTATTACCAAATAATCAAAATCTGTTTTATGAAATATATTGAATTTACGCATACTGTCTGTTTTTTTAATGATAGGTAAACATTCTTGCGCAGCATCTGTTTAATTTGACAAAGGCTAAAGCGAGAACTAAAACATAGTAAATAAATGTACACAAACAATACAGTAAATGTGTTAAATGTAATAAAACTGTTGTGGGAAAAATGTCTCTTGTCTATTTTATAATAATTTCAAATTATATTTTACCTGCATGATGGGGATGTGTTGCCCACTGTCTATAAAGAATATTCGTTATTCAAAATATTAATAGTAAACTTTCATTCTTTATGTATTCAAAGCAAGGAACGATACATGTAACTTAATGATTCAAAGTCGGCTTTACTTTGAAAGTACGCCTTTTATCTTGAAGGCGTGAATATTCTGCGACCGGAAAACATATGTTTCACTTCCCATAAATGTTTTTCTTCGAGCTGCACCATCGCTACACCACGCACTGAGAGCAGCAAAAAAGCAATAAAAACAACCTATTTTCACTCCTTT
Source organism: Hypseleotris bucephala (assembly GCA_036025885.1). Lineage (NCBI taxonomy): Eukaryota > Metazoa > Chordata > Actinopteri > Gobiiformes > Eleotridae > Hypseleotris > Hypseleotris bucephala. The sequence goes on along the minus strand of JAVQKG010435445.1, from coordinate 538 downwards.
TAAGTACACGGGATCCGCGACAAGCAGAAAGATGGTGAGTGCTTTTTTGTTTTGCATTTTTGGAGGTGTGAAAGTCTTTGTAATGTCTGGAGTCGCTCTTTGTAATTCATTCGAGCTAACAAGCGCTAATGCTAACGTTCAGTGCGTTACTGTGGAAGAAATATGGGTCAAGTCCTGTGTTACCTCGAGCATTACGCTGTCCCTAAATCAGCATTTTTAGTTTCTCTCAAAGTAAATTCTTGTCCATGATGTGTTGGTCAAGACACTAAAGTAGAAGTTATTTGTGTGTCATGCTTCTTTTCTGCGGAGAACTGCCCCCTCTTTTGGATGATGGATGTTATCACTTGCTGGGCCTCAGTCAATGTTTGCAAGTTAAGCTTTGGCCCATCAAATTTGCTTTTTATGTATTGAATTCTTGTTCAAATATTGTGGTACAACTAATAGTATCTATCACAATAAATGATTGCAATATATCAGCACGGTTTATGTTTCAAGTTGTATTTTGGAAATTCTGTAGAGTCACAATTGTTTTTGTTGT
>JAVQKG010435416.1:0-12072 GCA_036025885.1 Hypseleotris bucephala | reverse complement strand
TTCCTATTTTAGGAAACTTAATGAATACACCTTTAAGAACATGTAGTACTTTGACTTGTGTAGACATAGTAGCTGTCAAAACGTCTTTGGGCTATTGATATACATTATTTATTTTAACCTGAAGCTATAGTTAAGTAATGCATTGTATTCTGCATATTCTGCTGTGGGTCATATGATCTGTAGCCCATTTACAGTCACATGCTGTTTGTCCTAAACTACCTCAATCGCCACAGTTGCCCTGGGGCAGACTTAACACACCTATGACCACTCTGATCACTATCAAACACATTCTTAAGGCAAGGTGGGTAAAGTGTCTTGCCAAAGAACACAATGGCAATATGAGCTGAATTGAACCAGCGACCTTGTAGTAAGTGGACAACCTGCTTTACCTCAGAGGCTACAGCCAGCAATCATTAACTCTCACATTCATTCACTATGGGCAATAAATTCACCTATACATGCAAGTTATTCTTTCAGAGTTGATGTCTTACCCAGCTGTTTTGGGCATGAGGTGGGCTCCATAGATTTATATAAAGCTTTACAATGCTCGAAGCTTACTCATTTTTCATTCACACTACAATCATACACTAGTGGTGGTAAGCTACTTGTGTAGCTACAGCTGCTCTGGGGTACACTGACAGAAGCATAGCTGCCAGTTTGCACATACTGCCCCTCCAACCACCACCAAACACCAGTCACACAACCAAATTCATTCATAGGCAATGTGGGTTTAGTGTCTTGCCCAGGGACACAACATGCTCAGCTCAGGCGGTGACTTGAACCGGCAACCCTCTGTAGACCTTGAATCTCATAAAGTGTGGTCCTCTGCTGCTATAACCTACTTATGTTTGATTTGATGGTTTTCTGAGCTCACCTTCTTGGCAACAGTCTCTCATTGGACAGGTATCCCACTTGGTGTGCTGACTTGTCATGTTCTCCAAATTTGGCCTGGACGGCATATGAAGCTAGCAGCACCACGGTCTCTGGGGGGCAGTAGATGTCCTCCGTCAAAATGTCCTCTTTGACCTGGAGGAAGAAGAGGCGCCGCGTCACGTCCTGAATCAGCTCCTCGGACACGTCCTCCGGGAAGAACTTAGCCCTGAGCTTGAACTGCAGCGGAGTCTCCCTTCTGATATCCTGCGTCATCACCTGAGAGAGATGGAAAAATCAAATTCAGAGAATCCGAAAATTTGAAATTTGACTATACAGTGTTTCTATCACTCCCAAAATCGAATCACTTCTTCCTTGTGTCACTCCTGAACTTCTCTGAAAAGTTCATTCAAAATTGTGCACTAGTTTTTGCGGGAAGTTGCTAACAGTCACATCTGCACACCAACGGATCCTGGCGAAGGTGTGACTAAACCATTTCTAAACCAGGCCAGAATCCAACACCCCTATGAATAGTACAATAGTTAAATACCTCATATAAACTTTAAGTACATATTATTTCTTTAATATTATTAGTGTATTATCTTTTTGTTTATTGTTGACTGGAGCCTATGGAATGAGCAGTTACTAGGAGGACAGACAGAGCCAATCCTTCACTTGACACAGATTTACCAGGGGCACTAGGACATGCAGTTGTAAGTACAGCATTAAATTAAAATTATATTATAGTGTTATGACATGTGGTTGGCTGTTCCGAAACTAGGCTCTTTATTGTTTTATTGATATTACTCACATTACGCCTAATTACTAAGGCCTTGATTTTGACCTGATTCATTACTACACATAAGCTATTAAACTTAAACGGCTATATACGTAAATGACCATTTAACATATTATTAACAACGCTAATTACCTAATTTTCAGTAACACTCAATGTTAATGTTACTCATCTTACTACAACTAAAGGTGATCAAAGCGCTTACAAGGGCTAGATAAATTTAATTGGTGAGTGAAAAGAGCATTATAAATCAAACTTTGTATGTAGATGTAATTTAAACAAAAGACGCAATTATATTTTTTGTGTAAAACTTTACCTTTTTGTCAGCGTTGAGCCATGTGATGGACCCTTTGCTGTCAACAAACTGCAGACCGAAATACCAGATCTCACGCAGCCCAATGGTTCTGGCAACCTATAAGCACAATGACATGAACAAAATTGAGCAAAACCTAATATTTGACTTTTCTGTGGTCTAGCAAGAAAAATATATAAAGCACTTAATAAAAACTAAACATTACAGCTTTTAAAAGTAGTTGGAGCACTTAATGGTGGACAAACTAAGATAAAAACTATAGTCACTGGCACTCACATTTTCTTGTGATTTATGACAAAGATGAGTTCTGTTATGTGTGATAAAATGACATTGGACTATCAACACAGTGATAAAGTTTACTGATGCATGGAGTTGTAGTTTTCAGACCTGGTCGAACAGCTGTTTGCCGGTAGTGTTTGGATGAAAGGAGAACTCCAGCTCCGCGTCCATCGTAGTGACGCGAACGTTTACCTGCAACAAAAGATAATCACATGACCACATTTAGGATTTCTGTTTGGGAGTCAAGCATATTTATTTGATAAGTATACAGCCAGTTGCATGTACATTTTGACACTATTTTAAAATTCACATTGTTCTCAAACTGTCTTATGGACCTGGTTTAGTCCTGCTTAGTTCGCTGTGGTTTAGATTTAGTTTAGACCTGGTTTAGAACTTTTTAAGTTGCTTTAGTCTTGGTTTATGTTTATCTCTAGTTTGTATATGATTTAGACCTGGTTTAGTCCTAGATTACACCTGATTTAAGTTTAATTTAGTCTTGGTTTAAATATTGGTTAATCCTAGGTGGTACTTGGGGTGCCAACTATTATCTGAGGAGGTACTTAATTTGGATAATTTGAGAACCACTATGACACAAAACATAAAGCAAGATGCTACTAAAGTATGAGAGTATGAAGTGGATTGTTCATAAACCATTATTGCTCTCTATCTCATTAGACTTTGGACTATCCTTGCGAGGTGCCACAAGGTTGCACACACAGATTAAAATATCAAAACATCAAGTGCTTTCCAACCTGTCCTGTGTGGGAACAGCTTATCACTGCAACAATGGGTGTACCTTTTTGCAATTAATACATTAACTAATTGCATGTTTCGATTTAATTGCAGTCTATAAATGCATTTTGTTATTATTTAGGTTCTTGATTTTCAACCAGTGTGCCACGAGTGATTAGATGAGCCTTGAGAAATTGTCCCATTTGACTTTTTCTTTTCTTCTCAAAATAATAAGTGAATTTGGGAAGAGGATGGGTAAATGAATGCACTTTCCTTAGTTTTAACAATGTACAGTTTAGGTATATTGTCATCATAAATACAGATAATATGAAACATAGTGCCTTTTGGTAATATTTCAGATCGATTGTGTGTCTTGAGATTTTTCTCGACTAAATGGTTTGCCACGGCCTAAAAAAACATTGAAAAGACCTGGTTCGGTATTGATTTTGAAGACTTTTTCTTTTGCATTGCCAGCTACAGAGCATTGGTGTGAAATGTATGGACGTTTTATGACAGTTTAGATCATCCTATGCACCACATGACCCCCTCGCTGCAGTGCATTCTGGGATTGAAGAAGTTACACAATCTTTTTTTATTAACTCACACCTGATCACGCCCTGGCCTGTCATAAAGATAAACCAACTTAGGCAACAAAACGTGGAACATCCCATTTACGAATGATTGGCCAAGTTTCCATTAGGTTACACAAAATACTACTTCATAACTGTGCCTTATACAAAGTAGGCTGCCGTAGCATTATTTACAACTTTAGGGCCATTAACTTCATCACAATTCAAGATTTGCACTGAAGTACAAATTGTCACGCATTATTGGTTATGGTAAGCTACCGCAGTTGCCAAAGCTGCAAAGGGGCAGACTGACAGAGGAGTGACAGCCAAACATATTGCCACAGCCACTAATATATTAAAGGTGTGGTCTGGATAGTAAGAAAATGTTTACAATTGACTATATGACCCTGTTCTATGATGTAAAGTAGGCTGGGTGTAGTCTGTAGAGGCCAAGAGGGACTAAAGTAAAATTCCACTACTATTGGTCAAAGTGGTATCCCACAAAGTCTGATTTGATGTTGCTGTAGAGGCCAGGGGAGGGACTAAAGTAAAATAATAATTATGACAGATTACCTATTTTAAATCAAATTGGGTCAGATAAAGCGACCAAAGCTCTCTTGCTCAAAGACACAATGGCAGGGTTAGTTCATGACCTAGTAGTAGTAGAAGTAAATGTTGTCACTTTCCACCTCTGTTTAACCTCTATTTAACCTGTTTGCATAAAACTACACTTTTCCCACAATGGCATATCACATATTCCTTAATACAATGTTGTCAACTTGTTTATAGACGTCATTGTGGCCACTTTAAAAAGTCAAGAACAAACAAGAATGAAGTTTAAATGCACCTGCCGGCATTTCTTATCAGATATCAAAGCAAAATCAACAATGTCAGCAAAGATTATTGTATTGGGAATAAATGGAAAATCCTATCACATTTACAAAGCCAAATGCCATCATAGTCTGCTGCTAAAACCATTTTTCCACATGTCGTCTCCCAGTCAAGAAGTAGTAGCATTTTAGTAGCATTTTTACGGCCAGGAATGTGCACATCGTAGGTCAAACTCTACTTTGGGTTAATGTGTAAAGTTGAACTTAGAAAATATTTAAGAAATGGTCAAAAGAGTTCATTGAATGTGACGCAAAATGTCTGGTAAGTCTTACAATGTCAGTCTACTACAAACAATAGAAAATCATTTTATTGAATGTAGTGGTTCCCAAATAGTGGGTCAAGATCCAAAAGTGGGTCATGGGAAGGTTGAATTACCTTTTAGTGGACAGCTTATTTGAAGCCTACATATTGTTTTAATTACATGAATTGGAAAAATAATTTAAATTTAGAAAAAAAAAAACATTGGTTCAATAAAAATCTTCAATCTTCTCAAGACCCACGTTCAAGTCTGCAACCCACTATTTGGGAACCACTACATTTGATGACATGTGATTTGCAAGTGCATACAACTGTAGAAATCTGTAGTACCATTAGGCATAAAATTCACTACTATTTTGACTAATTCTTTAAGAAAATTTGAGTAAAGTGGAATAATTCCTTAAAATAAAATAATCAGATCATATTCAAGCTTTCATTTCAAGCTTTCAAGTCCCCAAACCACTGTTTGGCAACCACTGCATTAGATAAAGTCATATTTTTCAATTGCTTAATTAACTCTAAAACCTATTAAGTATGACTAAGAAGTTACCATTTTGCATCACATTCAATACTATACATCTGACCATCTTTTGTATTGCTTATACGTAAAACTTTGTAGCATTAAGTCATTTCAATTTGCCATCACATTTGCAACATTTTCACTCATTTTGAAGTAGTGATGGATATGAAAAACGTGCTAAAACATAAATAATACAAAACCTGAACTAAACCAGGACTATGAAATCAAACACTTTCTCTAATGTCACTATTTGTTCACTGTACCTATGAATTTAAACTTTTTACAAATGTATTTAATATGAAAACAAATTATACAAACAATAAAATGCTTGTCTTACTGTTTTGGGCATCTTGGCGGTGGTCGGTGGGCACTATCCGGCTGAAGAAGGAGAGACTTTCCCGGGTTGAGACCGCGGTTACAGTGGGCGACTCCTGCCACAATGTCCACTTGATAATCTCAATACAGCTCAAGGGCAGGGCTGGTGCGTCCTTTGAACCCTCAGTGACGTTTTACTTGGTTACTATCATGCAAACACGGCTAAAACTAATGCTAGACTTGGTTTCGAGCTTGGTGAAGGGAAGAGGGGAAGGAGAAGTTACACCCAAGACATTCGCCAGTCTCAGCAGCTACAGCAGGTGGACTTTGATCCGGGTTATAAAAGTGCAGAGGAGGGCTGTGTGGGCGTTTGAGTGAGTAAGAATTAGGAGATGTATTTGTTTTTTCCAAATATGGACAATTTATGGACAAAAAATATATATAAAAAATACAATGAAAATTTGGTGTTCTGGCGTGAGTGTTTGAAATGTACAGTATAAAAATCATTCATTCATCTTCTACCGCTTTCCCCATTAGTGGTTGTGGGTGTCTGGAGTTTATCCCTGCTTATCATTGTCCAGAGTGTATCCCGCCTAAGGCCCATAGTTGGCCTTAGGCGGGACACTGTGGCCACTGTGGACAATGATGTTAGTCGCAGGGCTGACACTGAGATGTACAGTCAGACAACCATTCATTCTCACATTCATTCGCTAGGAACAATTTGGAGTATAGACCAATTATCCTAACACGTTCGTGTTTTTGGGCATTGGGTGGAAGCCCAGAGTACCCAGAAAGAACCCACAGTGACACAGGGAGAACATGCAATCCCCACCTAACCGCTCTGCCATCTTGTCACCCAAAATGTGCAATAATGTGTAATATAAAAGACAAGAAATAAATGTCAAGTTCTGTGCTTTATTTAAGGGAAAAGTGTGATACATAAGAAGATAAAAAAGTGTGCAATATAAGTCAAATTCTGCCAAAAGTAGGACAATCTTATTTTTAGTGTACTTTTTGTACCTATCAAAAGACTGGATGAACTTAAAGATTAATGGCATCTATTTGCAACGTAACTGCACCGTTTTGGATGAAATTTTCAGGAAAGGATGGAAATTACACCAAGACCAATTGATCAAAATTTGGAAGTGATCCATAGGAATTAACTGCCTTGGTGGAGGTCTGAGGTCTCTGAGTGTTGTCTTGTATTGTAGTGCATGACAAATAAAATTTAGCACAGAGTAGCATTTGTACATCATCATCACAACATTTTTAAAGTTAGCTGCAAAGAATGTTTGTGCAGACATTAATGTACAGTTTATAGTTCTTGTGCATTTCATAGATTATGAGATTAGATTTATAGATATAAGAAAATAATGTACCTAAGATTTTCTAAAAAGCTTCAGATTTGAATTTTGCTAATTGTTGTTAACTGCTATGATCATAAACAACACAATTTTAATCATACTAGGTACATAAAACAATTTAACTAAAAAAGACATGCTTGTTCACCATTCACCAAGATATTGCACTTTGAACAGTTGTTTGCAGCTCTTTTCAAGTATATTCTATAAAAAATATCAGAACTACTTTGCATACGTCTATTACAAAAGACATAATCAAAACTCATCTTTGATCTGAAAGTGTGGCTGGTCCTCTGGTTTGAAGTCTTTATTGGGCGTCCCGTCCTGGTTTAGGATCCTGGACGCGGTGTAGCCCACGATGGGATACTTGGTTTTGTATGTCCCCTCGAAAACACTGTCTAAGGACTTCAACTGATCTTCTGTCAAACCAGTCTGAAAAATAAATATTATCTACTATAATATACATCCTTAACCTTATCCTCTGCATCCTCTTCTCTTCCACCAACTTTCTTTGACTTTCACTACTACATCCATATATTTCCTCCACTGTTCACTACTCCCCCTACTCTTGATTGCAGCAATTGATTGGAATTTATTAGAATTCATTTTAAATATTTTATGGGTGTTTTTATTGCTAGATTAGGTAGAGGGAAATAATTATTATAAGGATATTATACAGGTAGATTTTTTTTTATAATAATGATAATGCGGGTTGTAAGATCAATCCCAAGCAGTTAATCAAAAGTTCACAGTGTTCTTTACAAGGACCAATGAAACTGAAAGCTATTGTCATTTATGCCTATTAATTAAACTGTGATAAACCCATTACACAGCCCACTAATCACTAAAGCACATGATTAATGCTCTTCTGCGGCTGACTCTTAGAAGTTACTCAGATGACTTCAAGGCTATTATTAAACCTTAATTTTATAATTGCTTATTTCTTCCTTTTACAAAAATATTTTACTCACAATATCTGATGTGAGGTCTGCTGGGTCCAAAGACATTTTGGCCACGGCTCGAGTTGAATCCTTTCCAACAAGAGCATTGTATGAAGCGTCTTTGCCATAAAACTCTGCAAAAAAAACAAAACAAGATAACTTGACTTCATTTTCTGTACTAGACCAAATAATAACTAGTTTAGTGAGGTGGGATTTGTTTAAACCAATGGACCCAATTAGGTCTTATATAGTGGGATTGTAGTTGACTAAAGAATTATTTAGTTGACTAAGTGATACTACTAAAATTCTAGTTGACTAAAACTTCACAGAACAAAAGCTGCCAGCCCCAGAATGTAGTTTCTGTGTTTGAATTATTTTAGGCCCAAATATTAAACAATACATTTTAATTAGTACTGAGAATTCTACAAATAAATAATTGTTTTGGTCAAAGTGAAAGTACCTGTTTTATTGGCCAATTCATGATCTTTATTACTATTATTTCCTGGTCTATTGTTATTAGCGTATATTGTTAATTCTAATAATCAATGACTATCTAATGAGCTATCTGTCTCCACCTACCTTTCCCTTTAGAGACATCAAATACCACTCCTTTGACGGCCATATAAATAGGTTGACCCTCCTGAAAAAAATAATGTCAAAAAAATGTTTTATTAAAAGCATAGTCTATTTCCAACAAATAACATGGTGCATTGCTTGACAGAGACAGCATAAACAACATGGGACAGTGCAAAGTTTACCTCGCTTCCATCGTATCTCTTCAGCTCCTCTTCAGTGAAAAGTCGCACCGGTGTTGAAGCAGATTTAAACTTTAATTTCACATCGTCTTCAGCTAAAGTCACGCACAGAAATACAGTAAAAACCCAAATCCGTGTCGTTGCCATGACAGGATCCTGGTTCAGAGCAGTTCAACGCGGAAACTCATCCAATACTTCCCTGTGGTTTCCACAATGGATATGATGGTGCGTTCAGGAGTGTCGGATTTATGAACATAAGCTTTCACCAATAATTAAAATGCTCTTTTTTATCTTTACAGGCATGTCAATTATTCCAATCAAATACATTTATGCAAGTGAAGGTAACTGGGAACCACAAATTTAATGCTTAAGAAAGTCCACATAGTAACTCAATGAAAAGCCTTCATTTGTTGAGGTGCCCATGATGATAAGCATTATACAGGAGCTGGCTAGGGGCATGCTGGAACATGTTTACCCACCTCCCAAATTGTGCCCAGGACCATTTTGGCATGATGTCTCAAGGGTGACCAGATGTGTCATTTTGCAACAAATACTTCTGAAGCTGACAATGTATAGGTGGACACTTAAAAATGGTGATGAATACTATTTGATTTAACTTAATGTCCCGTGCACATTTCACAGTCTGTGACACTATTAAGGCCTATTTATTTATTTAACGTTTATCTTAACAAAATGCCAGAATATATTGCCCCTTCCACTAAAATAATTAATAAATATGTATTTAATGTAGGCCTATTGTTCCTCTAATAATTTTGAAACAACAAGCACCTTTCTCCATTTTATTGGGCTACTTTCTGGGCCACTATTTGATATGTTGCAAGATACTACTATTTAAATCAGCATAGAATTATGTTGTCATTAGGCCTATCTATCTGCAATCTTAAAACATCTGATATTTTATTAAACCAAGTTTCAGTTTACGAGGTGTATCTGAACGCATCTCTCGGTGTACCAGAGGGAGGGGAGACGCTGAGGTGTGATTGGTTACGCTTTGACGACGCTATTATCTTGGGATGGGCTTTAATCTGTAACCAAACTCCCACCATTGAGAAGTCTGCTGTCTCCACTTCCAACTACAGAAACTTCAGCCTTGTACTTCATCTAAAAGGACTTCTATCGTAAAAATGTGTTGTCTACTGACTGAAACTATCCTTCAAACTTTATCCAAATAACGCAAATTTGACTTGAAGAAACTTGGAGTGAGTTGTTGTCATCCAAGGACGCGCTAAGGAATGCTCGGGAAGGAAAATTCTCCGGAATACCAAGAGGTAAACTGTGCAAATTGGTTCAAACCACGTTATTTTTATTTATTTAATTGAGTAAATGAACTTAAATTGAACTTTATCAGCGCGGTTTGCACCATTCAACTCGCCCCGTTAGTGTCATGTGACTGGCTCGTCTACAGCTGACCATTGCAGCCTGTTGCTACATTTGCTGACTTTAGTTTTTTTCCCTCATGGCCAAAATGTTCCTCACTTCTGAACCACATGCTTTGTAAATATGTTACTATTTTACCTTTGTGGGACCTGTACATTTGACTAGTCAGGCTTTTTGAAATTTTGAAGTGTATCAAACATGCTGGGACTTACCACCCAAAGATTTTTGCAACAAAGTGTGTCAAGTGAAGTTGTTGTTAAGGTTTAAATAATATATGCGAATCCATTTTACCTTTGTTTAATCTGTAGATTTTGACTAGTCTAAAAGTTGTAGGCTATTTTGCAAATGTTAACATCAAAATCCTATCAAACATGCTATATTAATCCTGCAGAACCAAATATTATGCAGTCAAATTTCCAAAACTGTTTTTCACCCATGGATCTATATTCAAGACCTCCTATAGCCTAATTTGGCCTATTTTGGATGGCAATTGCAGCTATTCAATGTAAGCTATTCACAATAAAAAAAAAGACTGTAAATTATACCAGGGACTTACCACCCTAAGGATTTGCAAAAAGAGAGTTAAGTGAATAGTTTTTAAGTTTTGAATGATTTGTATTTTCTAGTTTAATGATGATGAAGTTGAAGAAATCAAACAGCCTCCGAGCCTCTTGGACGATACCACCAACGACCTGGAGCCCAAAGAGGCCAATGGCAACATCACACAAGGTCTGTTTGAATACATTATAATGTAGTGTCAATTTATAATGGTGCATGGAAATAGAGTGGAGTCTGCATATCCTCCCTGTGTTACTGTGGGTTCTCTCCTGCTTCTCCCACTACAGTAGAAATCCATGTGTTTTGTGAATTGGTGTTTTAAATTGCCCATAGTGAATTAATGGGAGAGTTAGTAGTTACATGTCAGTTTATATCTCTTAGTCAGTGCCAATGGTCCATGTCCTGCCTTAGACCCATAGTTGCTGCAGGGTTAGGCTACAATCCCCGCCCAATAGCATACTGCCGTTGTGTCAGTGGGCAAGACACTAAGCCATATTGCCTATATATGAATGTGTTAGTGTGACTGTAGCGGTCAGGAGGGACTGTAGGCGCAGAATGGCAGACACACTTCCATTATTGAGTATGAGGAGTGAATGAATAATGCATGGAATTTTTAAAGCGTCTTTGAGTGTCTAGAAAAGTCGTAAGACTAATGTATTATTATTATTAGTGATAGTAGTGGTAGTAGTAGTAGGGCTGGGAACCTCGGGATACCTCGCGATTCGATACAATAATTAGAATGGTGAATGCTTCAAGTGTATTTCACAAACAAGTTGTCTACAAGTACATTTAAGTCTCTTTTCTTATATCTTCAGGCGAGGAGGAGGCGAACGGAGGAAACCCACCGCCGATGAAGTTCAGTAAAAACTGTGTGAAAAACGTCTTCACTGTGGTCCTCATCACCATCTACGTTCTGCTGACCGCGGTGGCTGTGTTTCTGGCCTATCAGACCATTAACGACGTGGTAGAAAAACTAAACAGCCCTGTCATGTCCGTCACTTACAACGAAGTCGAGACCTTTTCACCACCCGGTTAGTAACAAACTATACTGCTGAAGTTGAAGAAAGTTTAAATCAGTCATCTGGACTTGAGTTTAGAGTTGAATACGTTTCGCCCTTTTCAATTCTAAAGTATTTCTAAAGATATATATATCGAACATCTGGATGAATAAAATTAATCTTCACAGAAAAGTATACTGCTGAAAAAATTAGAGGAACACTTTTTGAGTTTCATTTTTGGGGTATCTTTGATTAAACCCCTCTATAGGAAAATCATTTTCATTTCCATAAAATTATGTGGCATCCTTTTGTGACTAATAACTTACCATTTCATTATCAGTAAAGAAATCCCAGATTATTTTTCCCTCATTTAGATCTGATGGGTTTTCAAAGTGTTTCTCTAATTATTTTGAGCAGTATATTTTAGTCTAGTTGCCTATAGTACAGCCGTGGTCAAAGGTTTGGGAATACTTCATCAGTTGAAAGAAAAATGTGTTTTAACTTTTGACTTAATTTGA
>JAVQKG010435400.1:0-12988 GCA_036025885.1 Hypseleotris bucephala | reverse complement strand
AACTGCTATAAGACCGACGGCCTTCTTGATCGGAGAAGGTGGTGGAAGCGTGGCTGCCATTCTGCGCCTACGGCCCCTTCTGACCACCACAATCATACAGGCACACTAACACACTCATTCATAGGTAAGGTGGGTTAAGTGGCTTGCCCAGGGACACAACAACAGTATACGCTTGGGGGGGATTCGAACCGGCAACCCTCCTGTTGCAGGTTGAACACTTACCCACTGTGCCACTGCCGCCTCGATTTGTCTAGATGTTTGTGAAGGATTTTCCTAAAACTACATTCTTCAGTCAGTCCCTAGGTGGCGCTGTTGAGGTTACTGGCATCACATTGCTCGGGTGTGTTCGGTGGTGGGGGGTGATTCATTGTGAGGCTGTCATACAGTATATACCAGACTTCCCAATTATAATATAATATATAATATGGCCAACTTCCTGTTTGTCGTAGGGTGGGTCCATAATAATATTTTATGTTCGACACGATGTGGAGAATCAATGTACCAAGTTTCATTGCTCTCTGACAAAGTAAATGTATCCAGAGTCCCATAGGGGGCATTTTTCACCACAGATGTACCAACATTTAATCACTTCATCCTTGTGCCAGTGCTGACCTTCCCTGAAAGTATCATTCACATCCGTGCAGTAGTTTTTGTGTAATTCTGATAACAAACACACATGCATCAACGAAGACTATCACATAACCTCCTGGCATCGGTAATAATGTCGCATAGCAAATGGCCATAATCAATGTGCACATTTTTCCAATAATATTCAGTATAGCTTTGATTAAATGCATGCCCAAAGGTGATCAATGCAAAATAATAGCACCAAGCTCCTCAGGCAAATACAAATTATTGGTCACAAAGTCTAAACATGTTGCTTTGTGGTCTCCCCGTTGAGATAGTGTGATGTCACCAACAGCACGTGTGAGGCATTAGTCTATGTCTTATAATTAAAACTCAAACCGAGTGTGACAGTCTATAAAGCCCCAAGTCTCGTTTCTCTATACTACTCCTTGGGCGAGCGTAAAACTACTCTTTCCATACTTCCCTTAAGGATGCAAGTATACGCACTCATTTCCCAGCTAAAACGAAGCCCAGGATTCGGAGTAAGCGGCCCTTGTAGTCTCTCGGAGCTTAGCGCACCTCTGTCAGTGTGTGTGCGCCCACCTGTCAGTCTAAAACGCCGGCGACTTGTCGGTAATAGCTGGACCGTGGTGACCCGCTGAACCCGCGCGTAACAAAGCTCAAGAAAGCGCATCTCTTACTTCCTTTTCCCCTTTTTTGCACGACCCCAACCAATACGGCAGCTTTATTCTACACGAGAGAGAGAGAGATCCTATAGACGACCGCGCGCTGGAGGCAATAACACCTGACCCGCTACTAAACACAGTGCATCTATTTGAGCGAGGAGAAATGTACTTGGGCGCAAAAAGGAAAGAGATTAGGGGATCTGGGTCTGTGTTAAGTTAATTGGAGGGCTATAGGCTACCGCGAGATAGGAGCTGTGTAGCGCGGACAAGTTAAGTGAGTGACAGAGGAGACAAGCGGGGAGTCGAGTCTTTCTCTCCACTGACGCTACAGTACAGAGCGCAGAGGGGAAGCGCCACTGACTGGAAATAAGCGAGCAAGCGGAGCATCTTCGATCACTTCTCCCCGGTTTTAAGACGCTTCTGAATCCGGGAGTGACTTCGAAGAGGCGGAGAAGAGTACATTTTTTTATAGTGTAAAAGATGCCCTGAATAGAAGCGACAGGGGAGCACATAAAAAGGTACGTTCGGAACATGGTTGAGCATTTTTACGTGGCTTGAGTTGTTTTGTGTTTGGTAGGCTACCTGATAGATCGAGGGAAAGTGGAATATTTGAAACACAGGGGGGTATTAAGAGTTGGGGGATATTAAAGTGAGGGATGATAGTTTGTAAAGACATAAATTCCCACTTGGATGTTTTGCCTTCATCTTTCTCATCGCTCAGCGGCTCCCCTCCCTCGTGTGGGCTTTGTGTTTTTCATATGTTGTCTTATACTGTGCATTCATCAGTGCCACTGCTGTTGTACCCCATTGGGCATGTCCCTGGTACATGGTATTTGTAGCCTATAGAGTTGTATAGACGTAGGCTATAGGACGTACGTAACATGTTTTAGACAGGATTGAAGGCGTTGCAATTTATTTTCACCCGCTTACAAAGTGGACATACAGAAGGGGCGGCACGGTGGCGCAGTGGTTAGCACTCTTGCCTCATAGCAAGAGGGTCCCGGGTTCGATTCCCGGACCGGGCAGTCGGGGCCCTTCTGTGTGGAGTTTGCATGTTCTCCCCATGTCTACGTAGGTTTCCTCCGGGCACTCCGGTTTCCCCTACCACTAAAAACATGTGCAATAGGTTCCCCATGTCCCCCCTTCCCAGGACTACAGATGGAAATTAGCTATGAGCTACAATCTGGTACAAACATCTCTGCCACTGTGCTTAATGTAATTGTACACTGTCCTAATAAAACTAAAATAATCTAATAAAAATAAATAAAGTACTGAGTGTTGTTTAAAATAACAAAGCAGATGACTTATAATCTTCTTAAATGTTTTTCTCTAGTCTTCTTTTACAGTAGTTGAATTTAAAGAAACTTTTGAAGATTGAATAAGTCTTGGTTGTGATATAACGGACAAAAAAGGTTTCAGTAATTGTGTGTATTTGTGAAAAGAGAGTTTGACAAAGTTGTCGTAAAATTGGTCTTGATACCGACAACCCAAGTGTGAGAATCATTGAATTGTGAAACTAAGCACAAATTGAATCTGCTTGAACTTTGGATTTTTCACGTTTAAATAAGTAAACTAGACTATGGACTTGGACATGGTGAACAAAGTGCTTTCAATTTACCACAAACCCCTGTGTCTACGGTTCACCACTTTGCAATGGAGAAATGTTTCAATGAAAAAGAATAGCCTAGCTGTCTGAATCTTGATCTTGTTACAATTAAGGTATATGTATCTTCGAATACACAAAACATCAAACCTTAAAACTCATAGCAGCAAAAGATCACACTATTGCCACTTTATTAGGTACAGGGTTTACTATATAAAGTGGTCAGCGAGTCTGTAATACATAAGAAGACTCTACTTCATAGATTGTCCACTCTGAAGTAAACATAGCTCCCCTCTCTGCTTGTTGCTTCCTGTTTTCTAGCCCTGGGCATTGCCTGCAGTGAGGCCCAACTTAGAAGAAGCGTACCTTGACACTAACCCTCTGCACGCAACACAACAAGACAGCAGCAAGCACACAACAAAGCCATAGAAACAAAGGGGGTGACAACAACAACAATAACACACACACACACTACGGCTGCAAATGTAGTGTTAATGTTATGGCTTTTGTGAACGAGATTTAGAGAAATATTTGTCCTGTCTGTCTTTAAAGAATCCAAATGGTCAAAAACACTTTAAAAAAACAGATCTAGTCTTGAAATTGTTGTGGTTCAGTCTTACTTTGGTAAACTAATGCTTTAGTCTGGGTCCAGTCTTGGTTTACTTCAGCTTAAATCCTGGCTTACAATTGCTTTATCTCTGGTATACTCATTTTAGTCTCGATTTTGCCAAGTGAGTCCAAAGATTTGGATGTCTTTGCAACATAAACTGAATATATTATATGGCAATTGTAAGTCATAAATTTCCCTGATTACTGCCATTCATGTCATTATTGCAATTTAACTGCCTATTGTGCAGCCCATGTTCAGCCTCCACACACACACAAGCTTATGTTGCCGGCCCAATTTTTTTACAGGGGAGTCCTGGCCCCTATGGGGAACCTATTGTACATGTGTTTAGTGGTAGGGGGTTCTCCCCGTGGCAGACACGGGGAGAACATGCAAACCCCACACAGAAGGGCCCCGACTGCCCAATCCGGGAATCGAACCCGGGACCCTCTTGCTGTGAGGCAAGAGTGCTAACCACTGCGCCACCGTGCCGCCCCACACTGTAATATACACACTAAGCACACACCAAAGCACACACATACACACACTACTAAAGCTAAAACACACTAACACAAACTACTAAAGCTAAATGACACACTCAGAGACACATACACACACACACAGACAAAAGCACAAATACACATTCACACTGTAACATACACACTAAGCACACACTCACAGACGCACACACTAAACAGGCTGTGGCGGGTGTAGCAGGGGAAGGTGCTCTCAGGCCTTGACAGGGGGTGACAAATAACTGCACCAGCCTTGACATGCTGAATGGTCCGACAGTGGATCAGGGTGAGTGATGATCGCAGTGGAGGAGCAGGAAGGAGCAGCCTCTCAAAACACACTCAACATATACTGTAGAGAGGGACTGGAGAGAGGGACTGGAGAGAGGGACTGTAGAGAGGGACTGGAGAGAGGGACTGGAGAGAGTATACTGGGCTGTGAATGGAAGAAATTTAGTAGGGCTGAAACAATTAATTGGATTATTTGTGATTAATCGATTGCTGACATAATCATCAACTAATTTAGTAATTGAATAATCGTTAATTGGAGTATCCAGACTCTATGTAAAGGGAGATTCACTTAAGTAGCCTATTGTTAAAGAAAGCACATATTTTACTTTTATATAAACACATCTGCACATATTGTTCTGGCACCTCAAACCAAAGTCTGGAGTCTAGTGAAGTGGAATTAGTATTGGTAGTTGTGTTGTGACATGAACAGTGACCAGTTAAAGTACTTAAAGTAATTGTATTTAAAAACTTGGAAATCAGAAGAAAGAAGGAGCAGGAAGGAGCAGCCTCTCAAAACACAGCAACAACAGACTCAACATACTGTAGAGAGAGACTGGACGGAGTATACTGGCCAGTGAATGGAAGAGTTTAGCAATGGTCACTTGTTGATAATTCACAATAAAATTCACATTCCCTCAAGTAGACAATTGTGAGAGAAATTAAATGGTTTACTTTTAAATCAAATTATATTTCAAATCAGTATGGTTTTGATGCCCCAACCCAGAGAGCTAAACCCGGTGTGGTAGAGTTAGTACAGGTAGTTTCACATGATGATCCTGTATGATTAACAAACTAACTCATTGAGAAGGACATATAGGCTACAAACAAGAACCTATAGTAAAGTTTGAGCATTTTGTTTAAAGTGGATGTGCTCATGTCCAAAACAGATGAAGGAGCCAATAATAAGTTAATGTCTTGTCATATTGCCTCTGAAGCCAGCATTTGTAAAATACAGCTATATGCTGATTTACCAGTGGCATTGTGCTGTTGTTTTATTGTTGTTATCCAAGCCTATTTAAACATAGCTATTTCAGTCACATTACATTTTTAATCAGCCAACTCCACATTTTAAAATACAATTATTTCAAGCCTCAAATCATCACTTGCTTATAGCCTATATGAGGATTGTTTTGATCACGTGTTTGTGTGTTAGTTTTGCACATTTGCGTAAAACTAATGCAGTTGCAGTTTAGCACCATCTTCCCAACATATGCTGTGGACTCATTAACATTGCCCCTGGAGCAATAAATCCGAGGTGTTTTCCCCTAAACACAAGGTGAAGTGATAAAAGTAACACGTCTCTCTCTGTTTGTGATGCAAATAAGACATAATCTACGTGTTTAGATTATCGCTAACATCCCTAACTACCCGATTACAGCGAGAAGATTTATGGCAAATTATGTTCCAAGCAGGCATAGTTACTTCAAGATAAAAGTACTCGAGTAAAAGTAAATAGCAAGTCATCCACATAATGCTAAATGTTAACCAAGTAAGGTAAGCAAAATCTTTACGCTTTGTAATAGCCTATGAATTTGGGTAAGGAGCGGGTAACGCACAAGTTACTTCAAAATAACATTAGCTACTGAACTATAAGCAAAAAGCATGGTGCATTAAAAAATCTTTAAAATAGGCTACAACTTATTCAAAAAGTTACTCAAGTGGTAGCTTAAATGTAACGGAGTAGCTGTGGAAGCAGTTGCAAAATGTAGCCAATAGCTCAAAGAGTCGACCTTTTTTGAGAATGGCCGCTTGGAAGAATGAACGTAAACCTCTGTAAACATGAATTCACCAGATGACTCGCGTTTTAAATGTTAATCCCTTTCATTCAACCTGTTAACAAAGTGAAAACAAGGCTTGCAGGGCCTTTTCCAGCTCATTGGAGCCGTTTCAAGCCTGTGTTAGCGGGTCAGCGGAGGGGGGCGCAGCGCTGTGATCAGGCCGGGGAGGAGAGCAGACCCCCGCGGAGTTGAAAGGAGCCCGGTATGCCCGAGGAGCGGACGGACCTTGCCACACAGCGCATGCCGCCCACGGAGCTGCCTGCCCCGGCCTGCTGTTCCCCGCCAAGCCGCTGCTGATTGAAGTGCAGCCCCTCACAGCGGGAAGAGGACAAGGGAAGCGTTTTGAATAATTATTATGTTACTGAAGTGTGATTTACAACACAAGACGGCCACATTAGAGCAATGCCACTTAAATGTGAAGGGCTTTTTTCGCCCCTCAGTTCAAATTAAACTTTCTCGCATGCAATGAACGAGTTTTCACACTTTCGCTCAAAAACAATCCCGTGAGGCTAAAGGGTCATTATGCGACATTTGGGCCGCTACAATAACACAATAAAACACTTTGAAAGCTGTAAATGTCTTGTCATCACAAATGTTCCTACTTTATTTATGGCCACAAAGTTTAAATTATTAAAGAATAGTTAGACAACTTTTGGTCCACTTTTTTATGGTTGTCATAACTTAATAGTTTATATCTACCACCTAGTTCAAAGGAGGTTTGTTTATTAATAATTTGATTGTGCATCATAATGTGAATAGCATTTTTGACCATTATAAGTTGCAGTTATTTAAAGTAACTTAGCAAAGTCAGTCAAAAGCAAAGTTGATGCACAAGTTTGACATATTCTGAAAAGGATTGCGAAAATATATTGCATTGTCAATCACTTGAGGCCATTTGTAATCTGCTGTCAGACTTTTCTTTGTCTCTTGTGGTAATTGATAGTTTACAAATTAGACTTGTATAGTGATTTATGACATTGCTATTTTATTCCACTGTTCTATCAGTCAGATACATATAAGCCAATACTCATATGTTGTCAGCCACTTTTTATACCCAGAACACCTGACCGTATGAAAAGTTCTTGAACACGTAGGCCATAAATTTCTTCCTACCAATACCCTTGCAGTGTTAGCAGTGCATAAGTGTTTGGAATTACTGCTAGAGGTGGCTTTGGGTCAATGCTAAAAGTCATGAGCAAACTTTAGTGTTGTCTCAGTAACAAGAGATTTCAATGGCTTCAGTCTCTAACAATGGGACATGCATGACTTCAATAGGAAGAGGATTTAGCCATCACAAGATCACAGCAAATCCAGGTGTAGGATACTTTATTTCCACCTTTCTACTTTCTTATACAGTTCAATACAAAATAGTAATAACCTAATTGTAATTACACTGGCTGCAGTCAAAGAACTTTTAGGTAGAGAGCATTAATTACTTTTACTTACTTTTTAAACATTTTATTTATACAGGAGACACACAACAGAGCAAGAAAAGTAAGTTCCCAACCAGGTCAAATCCAGATTGACTTGACCAGTGCAGAACTAAATAACAACTAAACCACAACTTAATCAGCCGTTATTCCTCAATCGTTCTGTGTCTTTTTGTATTGTTTGACACATTTCTCTCATACACTCTTGGCATATTTAATGTTGTAATCCAAGAAGTATAGTCTATTCTAATTTTAACATGATCAATAGTTTTATAAATGGCCACTTACCAGAAATGTTGCCACTAAACCAAGACTGACTTTTTGCTATGGTGTATTTTGGTGTTTGGCACATTTCTTGTACAAATCTGGTTTAAAGTTTAATAAACCCATTTCAGTTTTATCTATAATATTATCTTAATTGGTCTTATTCTGTATGGTCACTCTGCCACTAAGGCTCCATTTAGTCCCTTGCTTGTATCACATTAATTGATTGGCTTGAAGTCCCCTATATTACTCCGACTACATCATATCCCACTCCCGCTGGCTAGTTATCACCAATCTCACGTTACTTATCCCTATGACGATCATAATCTGCTTGAAAAGTATTGTAGCTACAGGCGCAGGCACCAAAGGGCTACAGGAGTGCGCCTTTGAGGAGATAAAACGCAACCCATCTCTTAGTGATAAGTGGGGGGTGGGTCAAAAGCGGCGTGGGGAGAGAGGGGGGTCAAATGCAGAAGGAGAGAGAGACCCTGCCGCGTTTTGACCCACGGAAACCTCTCGCGTCACCACTCCTCCTCCTGCGCTTCGTCTTTTTCAGTGGACGCTGCGTGCACCATCGCTCATTCCCTGCCATTGACACGTCCCAGCCGCACGGACAGCGAGCGAGAGGAGCCAAAAAGGAGCTGGACGCTTGCTTATTGCCTTTAATCATCAACAACAACTACTACGTGCATTATTAAGCGATCTTTTTTAACCCACTTCGCTGTTTAAAGCATCGTTTTTGTGGACTCTATAGACTCGTACGGCACTATTTCTTATTACGGTAAGGTCCAACATCCCGCTATGCCGCTGCTCCTGCCTTGTTGTTTACAGCCCTCATGTGTTTTCTCCAAGCTAATAGCGTTTAATTGTCCCCCGGATCTATCATTATCATAGCCTTATTGCCTCTTTAGCTAAGCGTATTATCAACCATTAGCTCCTTAGTAAGAGTATTAGCCAATAAAATCTCTAATCCTACTATAACGGGTGCAATAACAGTGATGGTACACCGGGGAAAGCAACTACTGTTTACAACCTTGTTTATGTGCTTATAACTTCTACATGAATACAAAATGAAGCCTATTTTGTAACCTGCATTTCCAGGGGAGAAGAACCAAGCGGCGAAAGCTCTTTGGAGTAGCCGAGCAGAGCATCACCTTCCCCCGCGTAGGATTGGCTGTCGAGCCGCATGGATAAGAGGGTAGGTCCCGCCGTACGTGTTATTTGATGATGTTTTAGATTTAGCAGAGGAGAGCGGATGAGCTGCAATGATTGGGTTACACCGCTAGTATAAAGTAGAGTTGATTTTAAAAGCACTAATGGACGCGCTTGCTCTTTCCACGAGTGGTCAGTCTGTTAAGAAGACGCACAAAACAAGGCCAAGTCACCATTATGGACTAAACATGTGAAGAGTGAGCGAGCATCAATAACTTCAACTCCCCAATTCACTGTCAATACAAATTTATTCACGTCTAAACCAAGCGCTACTGAATTTGATCGTTACAATGGTGACTAACACTGTTGTTGGATGGCACCGGTGAACCGTGACAAGTAGGCTTCAGATCGGGGTTATGCAGGGAGCAGTAAGTGGAGGTCATTAGGAGCTAAAGGAGATGCAGCTCTTGAACTCAGAAACTAGGTCAGTGTTTTTGCTACAGTGATTCATACGCATGGATCATAGATGGATGGATGACTGACTGGCAGCTCAGAAATCATGTGTGAGATAGGCTTTAGTACAGTCAAAGAAATAGGAGATGCAACATGAGGTTTTCAAAAATCTATCTTGTAAATGGAGAAAAGTTTCTGAACTATTTACTATGTTAATTTTAAAGGATGAAAAGGGCATATGGACACATTTTTTTTAGTTTAGAATATATTTCCAGATGCCCTTTTAAACCTCCAGAATGAACTCCACCTGGATGAATGAAAATCATCACCGTCGTATTTACTATTTTGTTTAAACGAAGAAATTAAATGTGTCAAGTCTCAGTTTGAGTCAAGCATTTTACCCACTTCATCCAAAAATCTCTGCGTAATTTTACATCAACTAGTGCTCTATAGTTTAATCAAGTGAACTCAGCTTTCATTCACTATAGCCTGTATTTGCGACTGTTTTTGGTCTATATTTTTTCACATCATTTTAGCAGATTAAGGAAAACTTTTATGCATTACGCACAAGGCTTTTCTTTAGATAGGCCTACTCTTGTCAGCAGTAAAACTTAGGCTAAAATAAACTAAACAAAAATATACCAAATGGTTTATCATATATTATGTTGACCACCTTCATTTTTCCCAGATTGTGATTATTAAATATGTATGATGACACTTCAGCTGTAGCTAGAAATAAATCTGCCCACTCACTGTACATAATTGTCAATTTCTGGACCATTTTACGCAGCAAAAATAAGCACTAAACGAGTCAAATAAACATACTACTTTAATTTTATTTGTAAAATCATTTAGTCAAGGATCACCACTCTAGCCCACTAAAGGCATAGTCCCTGTTGCTCTGTAAGCCCCGACCCTTGAGACTTGTTAGCAGTAGCCACACACACGCCTGTTGGGGTTATAAAAAACTTTAATGCAGGCGCTTGAACTAACACAATTAAAACTTGCGATGTGCCGCTGTCCCGCCATCTGAACCTTGTTTTACCCCTCGCTTCGTGACTTTGTTGAATAGAGAAAAGTGGGGGGAAATCCACGGAATTTGTCATCTCAACGTGCCCCGCTTTGATCCGCGTGACGCACGGTAACACGATAGTAGCAAAGCGTAAAGGGAG
Organism: Hypseleotris bucephala; assembly: GCA_036025885.1. Classification (NCBI taxonomy): domain Eukaryota; kingdom Metazoa; phylum Chordata; class Actinopteri; order Gobiiformes; family Eleotridae; genus Hypseleotris; species Hypseleotris bucephala. The sequence goes on along the minus strand of JAVQKG010435400.1, from coordinate 2,473 downwards.
ACGCGCAATCCGATAGCGGTGATTGTGTTAATAGCCAGTGTCCATAAAACTAGAAGGTGTCCAGGGTTAGGGCGCGAGGGCCTCAGAGCAGGTGCTTTTTGTGATCTCGATGACCATATGGGGCGGGAATATAACGATTTGATAAGGCTTTTTGAGTTCCCAGAGTGTCAGGAATACAATAATCCATATAGGCTGTTACTCTCACAATCAGACATCCCAAAATATTTAACTTTCTTTGCTTTTCTCTACTTTTTAAATTAAAGTAAAACAAGACTAAATTACCAAAATCATGACCAAATCCAGTCTTACTCAAAAGCATTACCTTATATGGACAAAATAAATAACCTAGGAAAATTAGGTCTAAACGAGGTCGAAGCCAGGACTAAACAAGTACCATTTTATTGAACTAGAATGAGACTAGAATGAAACTAAACCAGGACTAAACCAGGACTAAATACATTCCAAAATCAAACCATAATTGTGTCTAAGACAGGATTAAATCAGGTCCAAACCAGGACTCAACCAAGACTAAAACCTAATAATATAAACCAGAATCACATATCTTTGCCATAAATGCTATTAAGCAATTGCAATGTTGTTAATGGTTAAGGCTTGCATTTAGACATTGCAGCCTAAATGTATCCATCTAAAGTGTGTTTTCCTCTGACCTGTAGACACATTGTTGTAAATCATAACCTCTTGACCGCTGAAAGAATATAGTCTCGATGCCAAAAAAAGCAGCCAGTCTGATCATCACTTTTACAGCTTGGTTAAAATAACACACAGGCCACCAGGCAGTTGCTGTGTCTGTGATCCTGTGGTGGCCCTTGGGGGGTGTTCCTTCTAATCCTACAAACAGAGAAACACAGGCAAGATCTGCTGACCTTAGCATCCAAGCCTTTACCTTAGAGACACAAGCAAATTAGTTCATAACAAACACGCCTAGACAAGTGTGTGTTTGCGACTGGGGGGAGGCAAGGGAGAAGTGTGTCAGATATAATGTTTAGACCGCCTATAGACCTGGTTTAGTCCTGGTTGAGATTCAAACTGTTTGTCTCAATTTAGTCATACCTAAGGGTAGTCCTAATTTAGACCCAGTTGTGGTTCATTTCTGAGGTCTGGTTCAGTCCTTATATGATTATTTTTTAAGACCAAAAAAACAACCCCTAAAAATATGTGATCGATTTTTCTAGGATTTGTCAAAAATTTGTCTAAATGTCTGTTTTGGTGTGTTTTGGGGTATTTTATGTGCTGTATTTTGCACTGTGTAGCCATGTGCACTGCAGGTTGTCTGTCTAGTCAGAGTATATGAAGGAGGAGATGGCCATTAGCTGCAACAGTCATTGGCCTCCCTCGAAGCAGCTCATAACAGATCTGTTCCTCTTTATTTAAGCATCAAAAATACAGTATACAACCATCTACAAAACATATTTTAACTCTTTATTTTATACTTTAACTTTGCCTCAGAATTTTGAATGCAGTTTCCATCTCAATGTATCACCCTTGCAAAAACTATCCTCTTTTCCTAAGCTCTTTTAGATATGCAGTTGTCCATCTCTTTATACATCTGAAACTAAGTAGCTATAACTTCAATTATTATTCTTTTATACACACAATTTCCATTTTAGAAAGAGCTTTTCAAATTTAAGTTATTAGTACAAATAACTTGCCTCCTAAAATCATGATTCACTAAAATAATTTGACTAAACCTTAAAAAAATGTTTGATAGAATCCAGCTTGACTATCCAAAATCTTAGTATATCAGACATGCTTTTACTTTTAGCTCTTATCACCACCACATCTCAAATTACAAAACAGTGAATAGTAAAATATAATTGTGAACTAATGCACCACACAGAGCTGGCTAAACACACACTTGCTTCGCCAGACACCAGACCAGTCTATTACAGCATTGGCTACATAATACAATTTGACTGAAGATTTGATGCCAGCCAGCCTGCAGATGTCAATGTCTCATGTTTTGTGTCTGTTCTTCCTAATTGTGTTTTAGTATGAAGACCTGGTGCACTACGCTGGGTCAGAGGCCATGGCGGTGGGGGGGTACGATGACCTCAGGGCACTCCCGCCCCCCCAATACGGAGCACCCATCCCGGACTCACTCAAGCACCACAAAGACCAGATATATGGGTGAGAAATCATTGGTTAGCTTTGGCATTAGCAGCATGTAATCATTTATTTATATGGCTTGAAATGTGTTTAACTAGAGAATTTTACACAGTTTTCTTTACTACTTTGTTTTACTACTAACTTTTTTTTCTTACTTTTTAATACACCGAGATTAGAGTTGTAATAACTGTCATTTTTTTAAAATTTAGTCTACTTCACTCATTCAATATTAATTAGTATCTGAAGCGTTGTGACAAAAAGAAACGTTTTAGAAATCTTGTGCCTTAATTTTTTTTGAGTGTGTTTTTGTGAAGAGGTCATTATTTTTTCATTCTTTCTTTGTCTA
>JAVQKG010435399.1:0-10901 GCA_036025885.1 Hypseleotris bucephala | reverse complement strand
AGCAGATCAAGCAGTAAACCGACACCTTCTTTTGCCAAAAAGTAATCTTCTGTGGTGTAGCAACCAACAATGCAGGACCTGATTAAACATAAGAAGAAACATTATTAAGGCGGCAGGTTTCATTCTCCTCCCACATCCGTACTGTACTGACCACACACAGTCGACAGTGGACAGGATGAGCTTGTTGTGACCCAAACCGCTGTAAAATGTATCGCCTCCTTTCTTCAAAAAGTGGACAATCATTTCAACTCCATCAGAGCCAAAAAGCTCCTGCAGTGAATCAAATGAAAGAGGATGGTGATATGTTGGTGTTATGAGATATGTTTACGTAATATAAATCCAGAAGTATACAATCTCAGTTACATATACAGTATACAGTATTTAAGAATCATAAACATCTACCTTCCTGTGCATGTCACTCTCACACAGCGATGACAGGATCAGCTGAATGTCTGACTTCATTTCCAAAGAAAGACCATTGTCTTCATCAGAGCTCACCTCCATCTGCATCAAAACACCTGAAAAAACAAACAGATGTAGCACCATTGTTTGAGTCTGCTGATAATTAAAGTTTTGTTTTAGGGTAAATAGAAATGTACAGCATTTACCGAGAAGATGGTTGATGGTTCCCTGGTCACAGAGGTCTTGGTTGACCGACTCTTCTCCGAGTAAAGTGAGTATTTTTAGTATTTTGACGGAGAAATGCATGAGGATCGTTTTACTTTCTCTGCCTCCTGAGATACTGACCCCAAGACTTGTGTCATGGAAATCATCTGAAAACCATACAGTAATATCATCAGCATTTCTACTAATGTATATGTTTTATAATATTATCATACTTGACATCTGTTATAATCTTTTTGCTGTCTGACCTTGCTGAATGCACCAGTCGAGTAGTCGCAGCACAAAGGCGTTGCCGTGATAGGACATATACTCGTCCAGCATCAGAGGAGCGAGGATGCTCAGTGTCTCAAGAGCCTGGAGCTGTAGCTCCTCCATTTGGACACTGGACCAGCGGCGACAACCCGACCTGCTTCTGGCAGAGGCAGGCAGGGGCTTTGTGAGCAGCAGTAGAGCCAGGATGACATTTTCCTCCTTGTAAAGCTACAAAAGGGAGCATGAGTAAAGTTCAGAAACAGAGGGAAATTTGACTACATCATTTTGCAATAATGTATATTGTACCTGCAAAACAGCTACATCCTTTGACATTAAGGCCAATAGATTTAACAACATCTTTTTCATTTTCAAGTCTTCGTTGCTGTAAGTAAGCTTGAGGTTGTACATCGATGGATTGCTGGGTTTTACTAAAATGAAAACAAAATTAAATATTTTTGTGCTTTTAAACATTGAAGGATTATAGCAGATGTCTTACACTCTGGATATGTGGACAGCGTTGTCAGTAGTTTGGCAAATAAACTCTCCTATAAAAAAAGAAAAAAACTTGAGACAAAACAAATCAGAAACCTATTATGACAGTGAACAATCAAATGTCAACTCACAATAAGCAATGCATTGGCATTTTCAGCGATTAGTGTCGTGATGACAAGCAGATCATTTCTGAGCCTGATTTCTGAATGGTGTACCGCAGTCATTAGTTTATAGAGAAAGACTTCTTTCAGAGATCTGCAAAACAAATGTAAATATAGTTGAGACAATCTGATTAAGCTATGATTTAATCACATGCTCTTAAATAATCACTTCTGGGTAAACAATAGACTTAAATGTCAAAATATAAGCAGAGGATGCTTTACTGAGTCACCTTTGGATTAAGCTCTGTGTAATCAAGTAATAGTCTTCCAAAATACTTTGCTTCTTAAACCTTCTCTGGGGCCAAGAATAAAATAATTTGTTTATTTAATACATACACTAGACACTCCATTGTGCTGAGCTGAGCCATGACTTCATGATTGTTTCCTCGTTCAAGGAGGTTCCAGAGGATCTCCGTGGAGTGAAACAGGACCGGACCAAACGAGTCTGATTCATTCATGTGCAGGCAAATAGTCTCTGCTCCTCGTGCCTTTAGCATCATGGCACAGTTTAAGTCTGTTCAACATAGAAGTCATTAAGGTACAACCCATTGACATTCATTGACTTTGACAAAAGGGCACTCAAATCACTGTTTTTCTTGTTTGGTTGTGATGCATTTATGTCCTCTAGCCACTTTGTCTAATCAACATGACCAGAACATGTTTGACAAATCCCTTCATAATAAACTGACCAGAGGAGCTGGAGAGCATCTTGAGAACATGCAGCAGCTGTGCTTTAATCTCAGGCTGGTTGTCCACAGCTGCCATCGACAGAACAAGTGTCTGGGACAAGTCACTGTGCTCCAGCAACTGCAGCCTGTAGCCCGGCGAAGTGGGCTGGGGTCCTGCCAAAAATAACACAAAATAAGATGAGAAAAAATGTAAGAAAAGAACAAAGGAAAAACACTAACAATGGAAGAACATAAAATGGTGGCACAACTAATGAATGTCTAATATAGGATGGGGATTTTTGTGTGAGGTGTTCAAAATCTTTTGTAAAGTATACCCAAAAGAAATCTTCATTATGTCATTATTGGAGTATAAAAACATCTTCAGTGATTAAATTATTTGATTGGGCTTGTATTAAATTACCTTTTTCTCATTGCTTTTACTAAGGGCTAGTGGACATGTACCAAAACTAATGATATGGTTGGAGTATTTGGCACACCAACCTATTAGACAATAAAAAAAGCTGTATAAAAATACTGACTTTGAGGGGAGCCTATGCCAGTATAATGATGTTTGTATTACATAAAAAATGACACATGCTATGAAGAGAAAAAACGTGACCAAAACTATCACACACGACGTAACAAGAACCATGGGATCACCACACTACCGAGCCACATAGTCTCACTTATTGACAGTTTAGAAAATCGATTCTCAAAGAAGTAAGGCCGAGATGTTGTCTGGTTGTGTCTCTTCATACCATCAGGGAGCTGTCTCGGAGTCACACACTGATAGAAGGACTTCAAACATTCAATTATGTTCACTTTGACATCAGGACATGGCACCCGCATGAGATAACCTGCGAATAAAAAGAAATAGGGAGAAATGACAGCAACAGTATGTATACAACAGCTTCATTATTTATTAGTTCATGGCTGAATCCTATAGTGTACACACTAAACGATTTGTCCCTGGGTTGGCATTCTAAGTATACACTGAACACAACCATTCACTATCACATTCATTCTGCCCCAATAGGGGTAATTTAGATTTAACAGTTCGCTCAATCATGTTTGTTTTGATGCATTTAGCACCTGAGACACCAGTTTAGTTGCCTGTGTTGTTGCATGGATGACAAGATAAAGTGGCTGAAGAGTGGAATATTTGAAATGCACTATATACCAATATGAGACAAAAAGTGGGTGACATCCTGCGCATAGTTGAGTTCATCAGATGTCCTCTCCTTCAAGAAAGGAAGCCTGTGATTAAGTAAAAAACAAATAAATATTTCATCTTGAATGGATCCTTTGAATATTTTGTAAGAGTTACCTGCATATCTTTATAGCCTCACACAAGAAAGGCAGGTAGACTGGATCTTCCTTTGATTTTTCAGCACAGACATCAAATACTTTAGCTAGGCCTCTTGCATCCTTCAAAAGCTTAAAATAGTTCAGGAGGGTTTTTGAGGTCTTCCATCATAAAAGCATTATAAATCCCACAGAGGAAATTATATGGTGTCGTCAAAGCTGTGTTTATTTCTGAACCAGGGAAACTGCTGACAGCCAGTTCAGTGCATAGATAAATTGGAGCCGTGGGAATGGTGTTTACGTCTGTGATCACAGTGCATGCGAGCAAATACATTTCCATGACTGCATCATGGGACAGCCACCTTGAAAATGTGACAATTTGGTGATAATTAAGAGAAAGCCTGTGTACAGCTGTCAGATGTCATGTCATGTTAACTGATGAATAGATTAATGGATGTACACATTTAGCACTAATTTAACTATAATTTCAGTAGTAGAATATTACTTTTGATGGTTCACAGTTTATAGCTTAGCGATCATTATGCTGTGTACTTGAAATGTTGACAAAAAGGATACGAAACCATTCTGATTCCGCTTTAATAACTTCTTCAACACAAAGATGTGCCTCTCCTTTAGATTAGCCTAAAACAGATGGAGTTTGGTTATTGATGCACTTAGCTAGTAGGTAAATACTGATGTTTTAACTTACTGTCAAAGGATCTTCAAGAAGACGTATCACTTTGCTTAAATCAAGATTCTTAGCACTTATCTAAGATTCAACACAAAATAATGACACGGGATTGATTGCATTGAAAGACATTCTGAACAAACATTTTATGAAACAAGAAGCAGAACTGTTCATAAGATTTCTACAGCAAGTCCACAAATTGTCAAGCTGTAGTATGTTAAACTTCCTAAACTCCAGTGTGGTAATGTTGGTAAAGGTAAAGTCAATTATTAATAAAACTGATTCTTACCTCTTGTTGTTTTCTTTCACTTGTTGATTTAATTATGGGAATTTCAGGTTTTCTTCCTTGTAACGGTTTTCCTGAATCCATTTGCATATTTAAAATATTTAACGCTAAAAGTCTGAACTCAGAAGAAAAAAATGTTACATCCTCCCTTTTTTGTCAACGAAGCTAAACTATTTCGCGTTAATACCAAAAGTTTCAATAAATTGTAGTTTTTCTAACATTGTTGAACAAATTGTATTTTTGAATATATTGATCCGAGTGCTAAAGTTTGATAAAATGCTGTTAAATTGTTGAAATAAAAAGGTTTGTCTTCTCGAATCTCTGTTTTGCCGCTGATGTTGTCAAAGTCCAAAAGCGTTCTGCTGTTACTATGGTTACATTGTGGCACTACGGAGAGCGACGAGAGTCAAAATGGGATGGTATCAAAACGCCCATTTCCTCTATAAAACAGGAAGTGGTTCTCTGGAGCGCCTTGATTTCACCCACAACAATAAAAGAGAAACGAACATATCAAAATTCCACTTACCCTTTAATATATCGTTATAAATTGTAGTATTGTAGAGGCTTCGGCGTTAGTAATGCTGTCGGACGCAGGTCAGTGTGTTCAGGAAGCTAACTGTTTGCTAAATGCTAAACGTGACAGCTCGAGAGGTTTAGCCGCTGTTTTAAAGGGCTTGTTGTTATGTTCTCCCCGTTGTTGGTTGTTTTAGCGTTACTACAGCGTTACACCTTTCACAATTTTGGCCATTCTTTACTATGTTAATGTTGTGCACCAGATGCTATGGTTTGATATCCAGGAAGACATTAATTACAATAAGGCCCTGTTTTGATGTTTTTACTGTTCACAACAGTCGTGGTACTATTATAAGCTTGGTCATTATGTCCTTAAAGGTTTATTATTTGTTAAATTTTATGCAATGAATATGTTAGTTTTTTAATGAAATGAGCTGCTAAAAACTGACTCATGGTTACCAGAAAAACACTGCAACTCTGTTTCCCTTTTTTGGCTTGGGTTTTTGGTCTCACACAATTTAAAATGATTTTTATTACACTTTTATAGTCTACTTCTAACGTAGCTGTCTTTACCTCAGTTTTTTGTTGCTTTTATTTATCTTGTGTGTCTTACCAAATTATGTGTTTCTTAAATAGTAACAAGTCTTTCCTACTGTGTTTTCAGATTACTCTGGGAATGCCTCTGGTGCTCGTCGGGTGAGAAAGAGGAGCTCGGGGGAGTCTCCAGGAGATGGACAGTCCCTCCGCTCGGGCGGACGTCAGATGACCGCTCGGGTCAAACGCACCAACAACCCCCCTCCAGGACAGGTACAGCACTACACGGACTCAGTTGTACAAATATTAACAGTGAAAAACAATTTTGTGCAAACACTGACTTAACTTCACTATCATTTTTATGGCTGAAATTTAGAGCAAAAGAAAACCCCCGGACACAGAGGAGGAAGATGAGCTGTCAGAGAAGAAGTACAGGAGGTGTGAGAAGTCTGGTTGTTCAGCAACATATCCAGTCTGCTTTGCAAGTGCATCTGAAAGGTAAACTACTACTGTTAAAAAAATAAAACTTAAGGATAATAACTGTACTTTTTTTCTTCCAGGTGTGCTAAAAATGGTTACACATCCCGCTGGTACCACCTGTCATGTGGTGAACATTTTTGCAATGAGTGCTTTGATTACTACTACAGAAAGTAAGTACATCATTTATTGTCAAAGTGGCATGCATGCACTTGTATACTGATAATAATGAACATATAGTATATGTATACACTCACTTAAGATGATATATATTTTGTGTCTCCTTTCAGTCACAAAGATGGTTATGAGACGTTTTCTGCTTGGAAAAAGGTCTGGACTAGTAATGGCAAAAGTGAACCAAGTCTCAAAGCTTTTATGGCAGATCAGCAGCTACCATATTGGGTCAGTACTGACAGTTTATTTGGTTAATTCAATAATTTCATTACCAGCAGAATAACTGACACTTTTCATTGTTTTTTTTTAGATACAGTGCACAAAACCCGACTGTAGGAAGTGGCGGCAGCTGACAAAAGAAATTCAGCTCACTGCATCACTTGCAGCAACATATCGCTGTGGAATGAAGTTCAACAATATAAAGGTTATCTTTAGTTAAAATCACGTAAATAGTAGTTTTAGTCATTCTACTAATTTGTCTGATTTATATTTAGCTCGAGGGGTCAGACCATTGCTCTCAACCTGAGGACTTGGTAAGCATTATAATTTTTTTTTGTCAAAATGACCCCCAAACATGTAGACGTAAGTTCTGGTCATGCATTCTCAGAAATAATCATTCTTTACTTAAATTTCTTTTAAGTAAACTACACACAAGTATCTAAAATAAGTATCCTATCAAATCTGTTTTATTTTCAAATACTGTATCTCTGTTTTCTTTTGCAGAGAGTGGCGGAGGTGACTGACAGCTGGTGGCATTCGATGCTTGTTTTGCCTCCTTTGTTCAAAGACAGTCCAGCCACCCCTTTCCTCGCTGCCTATTACCCAGACTGTGTTGGCATGAGTCCCTCCTCCAGCAGCGTTTCCCCTACTGAGAGAGCAGATCAATGCAGAGCTGTGCAGCCACAAAGTAAGTCTATAGGTTTCACATTTTGAATTTAAGAAATGTATGATATTCAGTTTGTAAAAGCCCACATTTCTTTTTTTGTACTTTCTCCAGTCCCTGGGCTATGTCCATACTTCCAACCCTTTTATCAGCCGAACGAATGCGGTAAAGCTCTGTGTGTGCGACCGGATATGATGGAGTTAGATGAGCTTTATGAATTTCCTGAATTTTCCCGTGACCCAACAATGTATCTAGCTTTAAGAAACCTTATTCTAGCTTCTTGGCACAGAAACTGCAAGGTAAGTTTATGTAGACCAGGTACGTAGATTGTAGATTAAAATATGTGGTTGTATTTTTGTTATTTATTAAATCCTAATTAAATGATATTGTAAATTGAAATGAATTAATTCTATAAAGTGCTTATTTTTTCTTCAAACCTTTACTACCTCTTTTTTCTTTATGCAAGGAGGTGCTGACGTCTGAGAATTGTGCTCTATACGTTGTTGTTCGAGGTCTGGTGCGAATTCGCTGTGTTCAGGAAATGGACCGTGTGCTTTACTTTATGACCCGGAAGGGCCTCATCAACACCGGTGTGCTGTCTGTACATCGACCCCTGCTCCCTGAAAGATACTGTATTGTAAGTGACACTCTTGAATACATTGGCTCTTGGATGAACATCAACATGGCAATAACAAAAAGCAAAGATCCTACTCTAACCTATAGTTATGAGCTGTGTGTCATATCAGAATAAGATCAAAGTAAATTATATTTGTTTGCTCTCCGTAATGGCTATGCGCTCTGTGACCCAGGAGGAGCTGATCTTGCACTTCTAAAAGAGGCATCTGAGGTGAAACCTTCGAGTGCCCCTGGGGTGTCTTCTGTTTATGTCCCACAGGGGCAAGGTCCCAGGGCAAATTCAGGGCATGCTTGGGAACATCTTGGTATTCTCCCAGAGAAAGAGATGGGTATCCCCTTATAGTTCAGCAAAAATGGTGGATTATTTTTGGTCTTTTTAGTTTTTGGAGGCAACCTTTTGGAAAAATGTTACTTTACCAATTCCAGTGCCAGGACAGAAAAAAATGACTGTCAAACTACAAAGCTGACAAACAGAAAAATATGAATTAAATATTCCTTATTGTTGTTTCTTTTGAAAATAAACACAAGGTTGACTCATAATAAAATGTACTTGTTTGTGCAGAAGAATGTTATCATCATTGGAGCAGGAGCGTCTGGGCTGGCAGCAGCACGACAACTGCAAAACTTTGGCACTCAGGTAGTCAATATACAAAGCACCACTCAATATTTTAATACTTTTTACTTTAAGGATTGTTGATTGTTATTTTTAGGTTGTTGTGCTCGAGGCCAGAGAGAGGATTGGAGGTAGAGTTTGGGACAATAGTTCTTTTGGTGTCACCGTAGGTCATGGAGCTCAAATTGTCAATGGCTGCGTAAACAACCCTGTTGCCCTCATGTGTGAACAGGTAGAAATCACTCTCATACAAGTCCATGCATATAGATTAAAGCTTTTATTGTCAGAGGTATTAAGTGAGACATGCTAGCAAAAATGAAACGATAAATGTTTTGTGACGTGTTTTACAGATGGGCATTAAGATGCACCGACTTGGGGAAAGGTGTGACCTGTTTCAGGAGGGAGGGCAGGTTACTGACCCTGCCATCGACAAACAAATGGACTTCCACTTTAACGCCATCCTGGACGTGGTCTCAGAGTGGAGGAAGGACAAGTCCCAGAACCAGGACACACCACTAGGAGGTGCTTGAATCGCAGTACTTTTATCAAAAACATTGGGTTTATATGAATTCTGTACACTGACAGGATCAGTGGAGGGCCAAAGATAATGACATCCATAGACATGCCAACCATTCTTTTGAATGTAGTTTTTATTGTATTTAGTCATTAATACATTTTTTCAAGTATTTATTTATGTATTTATTTATTTGCAGAAAAAGTCCAGGAAGTTAAGAAAACCTTTCTGCAGGAGTCTGGTATCAATTTCAGTGATTTGGAGGAAAAAGTTCTTCAGTTTCACCTCAGTAATCTGGAGTTCGCCTGTGGTAGTCCGTTAGGCCAGGTCACTACTGCATAAAAGTTATAGTAGTATTATGTTTCATTTTATGACACTCATTTGTGTTTTGTTTGTAGGTTTCGGCACGTTCCTGGGATCACAATGAGTTTTTTGCACAGTTTTCAGGAGACCACACTCTTCTCACTAAAGGCTATTCTGTTTTACTCCATAAACTGGCTGAGGGCCTAGATATTCGAACCAAGTGCCCGGTTGGTTGGTTTATCCTTAAAGGTTTTATACTTTTGTGTTTTCAAACAAAAATATATTCACTATTGTGGTATTATTCCAGGTTCAGTCAATTGACTACTTGGGTGACAATGTAAAAGTGACTTCATCCAATGAATCTCAATGGATAGCACAAAAGGTAACGTAATCGCTGATCAGTGTGACACACCCTGTTTTGATGCCAGTAGTTGATAAAACGCTTCTGTATTCTAGGTTCTTATTACAGTCCCATTGACTTTACTTCAGAAAAACTTTATTCAGTTCAATCCCCCATTGCCTGAAAGAAAACTAAAGGCAATCCACAGTCTTGGAGCGGGCATCATTGAAAAGGTAATGTACTGTGTCTACAAAGATCTATATCCCAAAATCATACACAAATATTCATCCTTAAAATGTTCCTCCAGGTCGCTCTGCAGTTCCCCTACAGATTTTGGGATGGTAAAATCCAAGGAGCAGACTACTTTGGTCATATCCCTCCGAGTCCAGACAAAAGGGGCATGTTCAGTGTCTTTTATGACTTGGATCCACAGGTTGGTTCATTTCATATACTGTATTTATTATTGCCATAAATAGTGTGTTTTTATTTTAACTTTACAAAGTCCTCTCTTTGTGTTTGTAGGGAAAACATGCAATCCTCATGTCTATTATCTCTGGTGACGCTGTGGCCAGTGTCCGAGACATGGATGACAAGGCAGTGATAGAGATCTGCATGAAAGTCTTACGTGAGCTTTTTAGGGAACAGGTATGTTTTATTTCTGGCCATTTTCTTATACGCATATATAACAATTTATGATGGCTTTCAGCTGATTCTAGATCTATCTGTCATGTTGGTTACTAGGATGTCCCAGAACCTCTGAATTTCTTTGTAACTCACTGGAGCAAAGACATGTGGTCCCAAATGTCCTACAGCTTTGTGAAGACAGGTGGCAGCGGTGAGGCATACGACATTCTTGCTGAAGATATACAAGGAAAAGTCTTCTTTGCTGGAGAGGTAACTGACTGTTATATCCTTCTATCACTGATTTGCTACTAACGCTGTGCATTTTGTCTATTGCATTTTGAGCTGTCCAGTTCAATTGTACTTAATATGTAACACTAACATTTCTTCTTTCTGTGACATTTTCAGGCTACCAACAGACACTTCCCTCAGACTGTGACAGGAGCCTATCTGAGCGGGGTCAGAGAGGCAAGCAAGATGGCGGCTATGTGAACTTTTGTCCCAACGTCTTAAACACCAGCACTAGACACCAAAAAGCAACAAGACTGTTATTCAAACTGAGAAATGCATCCTCTCCACTTGAAAACTGATGTTCTTTCTGTGTCATAACAGAGTCAAGTGTGGCTCACAAGGGCTTGACAAATATTCAACATGGAACAATGTCATAAGTTAATTTATTTTTGAAAAATCAGATTTATTTTATGGACTTGTTTCTGAAAACTGTCACACTGTCTGGATCCACTGTGCAAAATGGGAGAATAATGTTACTTAATTTTTCAGGCATTTCTGTAATTATTTGCTACAGTTGTTTCTGATT
>JAVQKG010435397.1:0-10067 GCA_036025885.1 Hypseleotris bucephala | reverse complement strand
ATACGCCTTCGATTATTCGATAATACGATTATTGAAAAAATATTAATCGGTTATTTTGGTCGTAATTGAAATCACGATTATTATTTTAAAAAATTATTAATTGGTGCCGGTCTCTAGCTTTTGTTTTCATCCGTCAATCTTATCTGAAAAACAAAATTTTATATATCTTAATATGACATTTGTCCAAGCCAAATACAAAATAATTATTGTATTTTTAGCCTCAATTGTATGACACAGTTCAAAAATAGCATAGCCCTAAATGAAGCCTAATTAATCTATTTCTGAATGAATGAATCGGCTCAATAATTTAAACTAAAAATCAATTAATTGCATGTGCCCTCACTGATAATATCATTTTTAATGCTTGTTTTCCAGTGGTACATGATCAGCATCGTCCACATCTACAACCGCTGGAGGAACTCAGAGATTCGTTGCTATGTGAACGGTCAGCTGGTCTCCTATGGCGACATGGCCTGGCACGTCAACACCAACGATGTAAGTGAACTTTATTAGAAACATAAATTATCTGTAACAATGCCCTGACGGCAAGTAAAACAGTGGAGAGTGCGGGGGGTATTAAAGGTGTAGTCTGTAAGTTTTTGAAAATAAAACTTGTTAAATAAAAAAAAAAGTTTTATTTGACCCTGTTCTATGTAGTAGGTAATCTGTCATTAATTAGTTATTATTTTAATTGAGTCCCTTCTCTGGACACGGGGTACCACTTTGACCATCAGATCTCAACAGTGCCTCCCTATTCTGGTTCTGGAGTTTCAGCACTATGAATGTGAGTTACCACATAGCTGATTAGCTTCCATCGATCTTTTAAACTCTTATCATTTGGATTTTTTTTAAAAGACTATGGCAAAAATGAATGGGATTTTTACTTCTGGAACCAGAGGAGGGCATTTTATGCATTTTTTATTTTTATCTAAATTTTTTCTAATTTTAGGAAACTTACAAAATTGACCTTGAAGAGGATCAGTAGCTTTTTAATGATGAAAGTTTCTGTAAAAAGTCAAACAAGGACAAGTGACCCTCAAATATTCTTTTCAGTAAAAAATGATAAAATCATAGATATTCAAATTTCAAACACATGCAGCTGCCCCTTGGTGAGAAACCCACACTCACCTGGAACAGCTCCTACCCTCCGATTGCGGTGTTGGCAGACGTTTGAGGTTTGCCCTTCGCAGTCGCTCGCCCTTGAACCACGTTCCAGCTCACTTCCCCAAACTTTAGCGTCCAACTTTTCTATTTTGCAGCAGACAGGTAGTTCGACCTCTGAGAGCGAGTAGGCCCCTTATCGCTGTTGCTTTCTGCTTTGGCTCCTGACAGTGCTGCAATTACACAAGTCCTTGTTGAGTTCAGTGTATAACATTTTCCCTGCCTTTTGGGGTTAAATACCCTGCAGTTCTCTCAACAAAAAATCAAAATCTTGTTAAAAACATAGTGAACTTGTTTGAGAACACAACAGTAAATAGATCTGAGCTTGTTTTTTTCCTGAAGCTTGATGATTTTTTATCACTTTGAAGAAGTAAAGATGTGGTTATGATAAAGGTTCACTGGGATGAGGCGAGCAGACAGAGGAAATATAATAAAAGGTGATGGTAAAGTTGTATCAAAGAGATTAAAATCTACAAAGTCTGGCTTTTTATCTTCAAAGTCTGTGGCAAAGCATCTCCCAGTTCAGAAGATGTGATCAGGTGATTTGGGTTCAGTGTGTATGAATGCAGATATTAGAAAAAGTTAGCCCCTGCAGTGAAATTGATTCTGTAACAAAAAATGAAATTAAATAATGACTGACTTTATAAATGTAGTAGTATATACATATACGTCTACATATAGTACAATATTTACAACAAAATCAACAAAAAAGATAGTGTCTTAGAGTTTATTTGTTCTAGTATAATGCTAATAGAATTAGAGCATGCACACTCAAAAATTAATGGCAAAAAATTCCATGCTACATTAATTATTTCCACTAATCTTTTGTTTTGAGAAGCATTTTGCAAGTAGATTGTTGGTTTGGTCATCATTGTCAGTTTATTTTTGAATAAAAGGAATGAATATATATCTTACCATGAACTTTTTATAGCCTTTCCAAACAATGAATTAATGCATGAATAAATTGTTTTCTGTCAAAGTGTGTGTTAATCCTGTGACTAAATGGCCATAGTTCCAAGTTGTAATGTACCTCAGGCCTATAATTACTGGGGAAAGCTTTAGCCACCAAACCCACCATGTAATATATTGAAAAAATGAGTATATCCTTAAATATTTTACTTGCGTCCTTTTTCAGAGCTACGACAAGTGTTTCTTGGGTTCATCAGAGACTGCGGATGCTAACAGAGTGTTTTGTGGCCAGCTAGGAGCAATCTATGTTTTCAGTGAAGCCCTGAATCCAGCTCAGATCTTTGCTATCCACCAGCTCGGACCAGGATATAAGGTAAGACCTCATATTCTTCTACTCATCGTCCCCTGTGCTCTGTATGCAGCATATGTTTCACTGTACGTCAGACTCATGTATCATTGGGCAGCTCGGATACCCTGACAACCTGAAGATTGCATTGTCAGTGTTACTTAAAGCAGCTTTACCCCATTTAGGCTGTCAGCGAGAAGAAGTTGAGACTCATCAATCATTGTTAGACAGACACTCGGCTGCAAAACGTTGGTGCAATAGAAGCCAGGCTGTCCTTGTGGTTGGCACATTAAGGTTATTCATTGTAGCTTGATGTAAAAATGTTGTCAACGTGCAGATATGGTGGATATGCACAGGCTTTGTGACAGATAGCTGATAGTTTTAGCTCATGTCAGTGTTTCATTTATTTTTTGATTAGTCATTGCATTGGGGGGAATTGTGTTATGGTCAGTTGCTGGACACACCCAAGGTTACACTTGATTGTCTGTATTTGTTTGTCCTCTGCTTTTGACCCATCCCTCAGTGCTGCTGGGGCAACCTGTCAGGAGCAGCTACCTGTACTTTTGAATGCAGAAAGTGTGTACGTAGGAGAGATATTCACATGACCAGGCTATATTTGAGTTTGTATTATTTATTAGAAACAGTGTATTTTAGGAGTATTACCGATTTGCCTGGAAAAATATTCAATCTGCACTTAACATTAAACCTTTGACAGAGCTTCCATTTTCTGGCTTTATGTTATTTTTTGCACTGGTCTTTTATACAAGATCAACCATCAAAACAACGACTAATCTAGCAGACAACAACAAACCTGCACTCTGCACTGTACTTCATTATTCAATTAAATTGTCTCCTTAATACATCAAAAACATCTTGTGGCTCATAGTCTGTTACAAGGGCATCTTCATAAAGCACTGTTATGCATTTCTTCTAATTAAAAAGATGTTTGGGCATCATTTCTTATCACTTGCAACCCGTTTTATTGGTTAAACAAAGGCTCCCACTTCGCAGAGGTTGTTTGCAATTCTGATAATAAAAAAGGCCAATTGAATACTGAATACACTGAGTACCATCTCTTCTGGGAAATGACAGAGCGATGATCCAAAGGCTGAAGAACATCTGAGGCTGGATTTATGCTCTAAAAGTCTAGACACAGATTTTTATCTTCCTGTGGCAATGAAGTTTATTCAAAAGGGCTTTGACAATGTTGGGTATATACATATAGCGCTGATAGCTTTAACTTCACCATCTCTGCCTTTTGGCTTTGCTACCAGTGACAGCTAAAGATGCCGCAACACCTCGCCAGCTGTCTGCATCTTGTTTTGGCAGACTTGCATGCCTCGGGCCACTTACAGCTTATTTATGAAGGTGTCCAAAGCTGTCAGGTTTCAGCATCAGAAGAGCTCCGCACATATCAGAGACTGACGATGTGAGCGAACAGCTGCAAGTACAAGAGTTATGAAAGTTATAGGCTGTAGTAAGTCTTTGTAATTACCAGGACTACATCAGCGCATAGTGTAATGTGGTTATGTCAGCCATCCATCTCTTCTATACAAAAATGATTATTGTGTAAGCAGGTATTTATTAGTGAGAAAACAGAGCGCTGTGTCAGTGTGTAAGAAATTTGCAAGATCTGTACAGGCTGTTGGTTTGAATTGGTTTTAATTGGAGGAGTCACAGGCTTCCTTTTACACTGCTAAAACACTGAGTCTGACTGGTTAGGCTAGGTGCAATAGACCTATAATAAAAAGGTCCACCTTAAGCAATGAAGAAGTTTGCTCAAAACTACTAATATAATTTTTACATTTTATTATTTAATATTTAATTCCATTTTTATCTGACCCTATTCTGTGATGTAAAGTAGGAAATCTGTCTAATTAATATTTTACTTTAATCTCTCCACTGTCCTCCACAGCAACATCAGTAGTTAAGAAAACTGGACTAAACAACAGGTTGTCTTAGCAAACAAACAGACAGTCCAAATACAATAAAAAATATAATCGTCAGATAAGATCAAATGTGAAGGTAGATATTCAAACCAACCATTTTTTCTTTATTCTCTGTACCAGAGTATATGAAAATTCCATATCATACAAGAAATAATATACACTAATAATTGCTATAAAACACTATATAGCCCAGCTAAAACACTATAAATCCAGTTTTTAGCCCTAGAAAACAAGGTTCATTATCGGTATCCAGTGGTTTTATCACTCTCTCACTCTCCCCATTGTCAAGGGAATAGGCCTATCACATCACATGACCGTCCTAATGATCACAATCCCTGAGATTTGGGCGTTTTTTCTGCTGTGAATACTGATTCTCTTTCTGTCACAGTCGATGGTGTCCCTCGGCCCGATCACTGGGATGATTGCCTGTGTGCGAGCCGAAGAATGGGCTTTCAGATGCCCACAAGACACTATTAAATGGCTCAGTTGTTTTGTAGCCCCAAGCGTCCACTGAGCTACTATTGAAATGATGAGTGTGCAGGTTTTTTGAAAGAGGAGAGATAGCGCCAGTACTTATATGTTTATGCCACACATCTTTTTCATGAAGGGCAGTAGTTTTTGCGAGGGACCGAGGTGACTACAGAATATATAGTTTACTGTAAAAGCGTGTGAAAAAGCGGTATGTGGTTGCCTTTTTCCAGTCCAGTGTCAGTGTTCAGTAATGAGTAGCAGAAAGCCAGACAGACAATCGCTCGACTAAACAAGCCTGCAGCTCGGTGGTGCGTTCGAGGTCTTCTTGTGGTGCGGTTCATGATGCCCTGACACGCTGCGTTCACTGACTCTGTGTAGTTCAACACTCCTAATGACAGCAGAAGATGGCACACTACAGCCTTTTTTTCAGTTTGTGGTCCAAGACATCTTCCAGAGTTTTTGTTGCTCTTTTATATGTTTGTGGCTATGCTATGGCTTAGGAATTCACAATCAATTACAAGTTCATCATTATCTCAGTAATAGTATTGTAAGAAACAAAGTGTATTGCAATAGGGGTGAGTGAAATGGTCACAGTTTTATCAAGATTTTAGTTGACTTTCTGTTTTATGTCTTTTATGACTATAAAAATCCCTTTTACACAAATTTAACAATCTAAATCCACTGTGCAGTCATAATATTTAAATTATAGTTGAGAAATTGTAGACCATCCTCTGAAATACAAATCTAGTCATTCTTACTTAGACAAAAAAGTAATCCTAAAATTATCCTGTTGTTTGCAATATTATACATTGTAATCGCTATAGTTCTTGATTAGGCTGTTACTGCTTGCTCTCTTCATCAGAAGACCAGATGTCCTCATTGCAGACCACTGCCAAAAATCTGGACACGACATACAGTAATTAATGAAGCGTGCGAGATGCTTGGACACCTGTATGGTTAGTCAGGGAGTGTCCAGATGTTTGTTTGATACTTTATAAAACCATAAACATAAAGCATTAGAGCTGTCATAATAGAAACTGCCGCATAAATGAACATTGATTGATTGTTTGTGGTCATTGTCGTTTGGATTGCTGCTGACATGAAGGCTTTCTCCTTTTACTGCTTTTAATGCAGAGGTTCTATCTAAGAAATTATAAATTATATAAATGATTTATTTTATTTATTGCATGCTTAGAAGTGTTTGTTTTATGTTTGCACCAAGTACCACAGCAATTTCCTAATGTTGTGAACCTGTTCACTCATATGACAATAAAACATTTCTGATTCTGATTGTGATTGCTCGACATAAAATATATAAATACATTGTTATTGTGTGATTGCGTGTAACAGCAATATTATTGTCTAAACACAATTTTATTTCTACATTTTGTTTTTGTCTTGTTCTGTTTGAGTGTTCAAAGTGCAGTCTTATGGCCACTGGCTTTAACAAGATGTGTTGTTTATGGCCCTCCACCATTGTCAAGCAGCATTCCCTTGACCTTGTATTCCACATATTATTTACTGCACTCAAACACATCACATTAGTACAAGGTAAGCTAATTATACAATATATTCTACATTCCTCAATAACTACTAGCAATGACAACGTTGTGTTGGCTCTGGCACCAAAGCATTTTAGACCAAAGCTGTCCTAAAGTAACCAGAAATGTACAAATGCAATCTAAGTTTCTCATAGTATTTATTCTCAAAGTGAAAATCCTTCTGGCAGGACTTTAGACATGCGGGTGGCCCTGGCTTGAATAGAGGAAGTGTATGTGCTGTTATCTTGTCCGACCAGTGTGGTATCAGGCACTGTCAGGTGTGAATTGCCCCTAGTCCTGCCTTTCACCGTTTGTGTGTGTCTGTAACCAGGTGAAGGACACATACATGCTTAGGCAATGCTTAGTAAAAACCCTACATGCTACTATTTTCTTTCACGCTTGCAGCAAATTATAACAGCATGTCCAATTCCTCTATTAAAGTCTTATGAGTCAGCAAAGTCTTTTTATCGTTTAAGGTGGCTTCATGTATGCATACTGTAGCCACACACACATAATCAAATAGGCTTACACAGCATAAAATGTGCATCTTTAATAAGTGGAGTAATTTCATATTCAGGCTATTCAGTGTTTTCTGTGCAGAGAGTCCATTAAACTTCAAAATAAACTGAAAAGCAATTTATCTATGTGTGTGATTGATTATGCTCGCACTCTGGGCTGGCTGCAGAATCCTCAGTAATTTAGACCTGCTGTTTGTGAGAGGCTTTTTACCAGCTACGCTATTAGTCCTTGTATGTATTTAGTTGCTACATATGGTTGTACCAGAGTATAACATGTAAAAGATGTGTTTGCATTTTATTCACAATAAAACATTTCAAGTGTTGAAAAGTGGAAAATATGAGTATTTAAAAAAAATGGCAGCATATCTCAAAAGAGAATATTACTGTCAAACAGGTGGTGTAACTGCTGCATCAAATTGGGTTGATTGGACACATGTAACTTGGTGTAAACTGACCATTTTGGAAAGTCAAAAACGTGTCTAAGATTGTGTCCCAACTTCTTAAAAACACAAACTAAAACATCAACTGTATAGACAAAGTAAGTAATGGTTCTGCAGTCATCTAGGTTGGAATATCAATTTATTACAAATTGTTAGGCCTACTAATTACTTACGTACTGCAGCATAATTGTTACTGTAATGTGTTGTTTTTTCATGTTCCTGCCTAAGAAATCACAAAAACCTATTTGAGGTTTTGCTTCTGAATCAGAAATTAGACCTGCATTATTTATTTGTTGCAAAGCAGAGAGACTGGGACACCCAGTTGGCTGCTCACTCTATGCGTTATGTTTGCATATAGAGCTATTTAACCTGCGTAACCCATGGAAAAACTGATTTGTCCTCAACTTTGATGAAGATGCGGATGTTAAGCTGCACATTGGTTTTCTCGCTTCAGATGACTCCATTATTTAGTGAGCCTCGCTACAGTAACAGTGTGAAATTTCCTATTGCATGGGTAAAAAAGCTCTGGGCACATCTTCCACAGTAGACCTCACATGAAAGGGTGAGAACAAGTGCGGCCTGCAGGTCTGTGCGCTGCCTGGGGCTTTCCTGCTTAGTGCGGCTGGGTTAGACTCCTTTGGACTGGGGCGTTCACAGGGAGGAGAGAGCCCCCCTGGTTAGAGCAGCAGAGGGGGCATAGCAACACAAAGGCTTTTGATTTGGTTTATAAGAGCAGGACTGCAGGATAAATGAACCCACAGACCTGAGCAGGCAGCCGTATATAGATGCATTCATGTTACACCCACTCCCTGTGAGCAACAAAACTACAGTTGTACTTGTACCTTTTGAGCAAAACACTGATGATGTATTAATCCACAGATTTTAAGTTGCATTTTAAAAAAAAATAAGATTTAATTCCGTGTATGAGGATAGGTTGACCATAACAGCATACTATGGACAATATAGTGATTTGAGTTTGATTCAGCTACACTTAATTATCAACATAAAAACAAAAGACAATTTCTTTTTTAAACTTGTTTTGTATATTGTATGATGTTTTGATTGGTGTGTGCCTCACACTCTTCAGTTAGGCTATCCTTTATTTGAAACTGTTATAATCACTTTTATTCAAGGTCTTTTTCAGGCAGTGCATCCTTGATGTTTTGTTGCAGATGATAAAGAAAGGACATATTCAGATCATCCAAGTCCTCTACAGAGACCCCCTCTCTGTCTCTTTCTGGACTAATTGAATTAGTGCCCGGGTTAGCACTGTGTTCATTAAGCTAATGCTGTGTTGTTTACACACGACTCAATGCTGCAATTAAGCAGCCTCCATTTTGGGCGTTGAACTTGAACACAGGCACACAATGGCCTCACATGTCCCTTGTCTTGTTTCATTTGTGTCACTGAAAGGTTTCTAACACCTATGTCTGTTTTGGTAACTTGTCTGTGTCTTTATTTTTTAGAGCACCTTCAAGTTTAAGTCAGAGAGTGACATCCACCTGGCGGAGCACCATAAGCAGGTGTTGTACGATGGTAAACTGGCCAACTCCATCTCCTTCACCTACAACGCCAAGGCCACGGACGCCCAGCTCTGCCTGGAGTCTTCACCCAGGGAAAACCCCTCCATATTCGTCCACTCTCCACATGCGCTCATGCTGCAGGTCAGTCTGCTGCACCCATCTGTCACATGACTCACAGAAGCACTATGTTGTATCAACATGGTGCATGGCAAATCAACCGTATAAAAATACTCTTGTGGATTTTATGAACCTTGTTTTTGACAGAAATGTCCTTCAGTGAAGGACTACTGCACTTTGGCAATGATTATACTTTTATGCAATTTTATGCATTTTAACCACTGTGTCAAAATACACCCGGACTTCTCATTTAAAAAATGCTTTGATTCACTAAATGAGGCATATACAGTTGGTGTATCATTTAATAGTTTTTACAGGTGCAAAAAACAGCATTTTAAATGGTTTAGGCCATTACAGTGTAATATATTTGTAAAATGAATAGTCCACAGGTGTGTTAGTTCTTTTTTTACCAGGTAATGTTCTGATCTGATATATCACATAAACAGTTTTTGCAGTGACAGTGTTAGCCTTGTTTACCAATCTGTGTGTGCCCACAGGATGTAAAGGCCATCGTCACTCACTCCATCCACAGTGCCATTCACTCCATCGGAGGGATCCAGGTGTTGTTCCCTCTGTTTGCTCAGCTCGACTACAAACAGCTCAATGACAGCTCAGTCGACACTACAGTCTGGTAATACTGGACTAATAATACTTTGAAAAACAGAATTTGAAAATTGTAATAAGCATAAGTTTAAACTTTTGTTAACCTCACTTTATTCACAGTGCCACATTGCTTGCATTCCTGGTTGAACTCTTGAAGAGCTCAGTGGCGATGCAGGAGCAGATGTTGGGAGGAAAGGGCTTTCTGGTGATTGGGTATCTGCTGGAGAAGGTTAGTTTTAAGATTTAATGGGTGCTATTTATGCATTCTTGTAGTTAACTGTATTTATATCGGCGAAACGCGAGAATTACGTTCGGCAATATATTATGGTTTCACGTTCGTCCGCGTCCGCAGATTGGCCGTGTGACTGCGATAACTCAAAAACGAATTGCCAGATCACTTTGAAACTTTGCAGATACTTAGACCCTATAAGGACGCCGAACTGTATCGATTTGGGTACATCTGCGATGAATAGTAATTAAGTAATTAAT
>JAVQKG010435211.1:0-12955 GCA_036025885.1 Hypseleotris bucephala | reverse complement strand
CTATGTTGGTATAGTCTCTTGTGTAATGGTTGTTTAGTCTCTCCTATATATAGGTCTTTGCAGTCTTCTTGGCTACACTGAATAGCATAAACTACATTACTCTGTTTATGGCTGGGGATGGGGTCCTTGGAATGTACCAGACTCTGTCCATGTTAAATTGATTGTAGATTCTTTTGAGTTTTTCTGATACATCGGCTATATAGGGAATGGTGATACTTTTTCCTTTTTGCTCTGGCTCTTCTTTGTTCTGTTTGGGTGTGAACTTTTCCCAGTCAACTTTTAGAATTGATAAGGGCTCTTGGATGAGAGCCGAAACGTCTTCAACTCAAAACCCAAGTCCAGATGACTGATTTAAACCTTCTTCAACTTTGATTGTGAGATAGGGTTAATGCCTTGGTTGAGGTCTGCACACACATTGGCTGATCTAGTATCAATCTTGCTTCCTACCTGACCCAAACTGCGGCTACGTATGTGTATATCAGCGCACAATAAATACACAATCTTTAAAAAGCAAGCTAGTAAAAATGATCTGTTAACAATTTCCCCGTACATCAAGTTCAAATCAGCTAGAGTAACTATTGCACAGTGGCATGTATATATTCTCTGCATTGTCTTAATTGCACACGTGTGCTCCCCTACTGCCCCACTATGTGTCATGGAGAGCCCCCACGAAGGACATATGAGTGATTAAATGCAGAGGAAGGAACAGGGTAATAACAAGTGTTAAACAGGAAACTACAATCTGTGGGCGGGACACCTAGACTAGAGTGCTCTCTCAGGTCAAGTTCATTTGTGAGCGACCAACTGCTTTACTACATATTGTCTTTGGAGACTGGCTGTTACAAATGTTGTTTAGTCTACACATGAGCAAAGAAGGCAAGAATAACAACAACAAAAGTTAGCCAGCTTACTTTTGGTTCACTGAGATGTTAATCAGTTTAACTAAATGCCATTTACAGCCATTACAATCCAGTTCAGTTTATTTATATAGCTCTTTTTAATGCTTCACACAACAAAGAAAAGTAAAAGCTTGATGATAATGAGAAGAGAAGTTTTGAAATAGCCAAATACGTATAAATCAAATTTCTTTCAACTGAAGGAAACTTTTCTGACTTTATGAATAATCACTGCCAGAACTGCAGCACTGCTTCGTGTCATGTTGACACCTTTACCTGTCATTTTATTTTTCTCTTTCCATATTATGACACCGGGGTATTTTCCATTAAAAGGAAAATGACTTTGACATGATATTGATTGCAGAAGCTTCTTTGCAATAGAAAACAGAAGTCTACAGCATCAGACCTCTGTTTTCTAAAGTCATTCCCACACTTTATTTTACCCATAAAGTATCGGAATGACTTTAGCAATAGAACTGGTCAGTTAATAGTTTGCTTCTTTCTCTTAAGATTTATATTGTATTACATAAAGGGCTTCATTAAATAACATGATACAAAGAATTATGACATATCATCATCTTTTTAAAAATCTGAGTAACTTCTAAATAGCACTAGAAAGAATCTATGTTATTATTAAGGAGTTTAGCATGAAGAGATGATAGTAAGATGTGAGCAGTCTATAAGCCCCGATGAAATGGTGAGAAGATCCTACCAGATTTTCACAAAACTTACACAAATAGACTTTTGAAGGCAAAGTGTGGCTACCTGACTTAGATGTTTCTTTGAAATTCTTGAAATTTAAAAACTGATAAAACTGATTTTTTTTTTTGCATATTTGCATAAAAATAGGCCCAACTTTTTTTAACCTAACAACATGTCTGCACTTTTGCACAGCACAAACAAGTTCAATTCACATTTTTACTTTGTTTTGCTTGCATTCTTGTCTGACTAAATAAAGAATAGTTGTCTTCTTAGCATCCTGAGAGCACCCGCACCTCCCAGCATGAATATTTGACTGCACAATATATGGTTTAATTTCCTCTGGAGTTTGTAAAGCAGCATGGAAGGGGCCCTGAAGGCCACAAGATTAACTGGTCACAACAGCAGCGTGTGGGGAGGCCACCTAACTCCACTTGGCACACATAAAATATGGACCTGTTGCATCATAGATAAAACCAAGCTGAGCAGTAACAGTAATGCTAATAATACTTGGAGGAAGCTTGTAAAGAACCTTTTAAAAAACCTCTTAAAAATCCTGTGTGGGCCACTGTTGGATCTCTCGTGCCAGAAATTTCACTTCAAATAGAAAGATGTCACTTTTTTGCTATTTTATTGTAATAGTCTTGTAAAACAATCCGAGGTCAACTGTAAGCCTTAACCTGACCTGAAATAACACCACCATAAAGAACTGAACCAGAACTAAAAACTAGACCAGCCTTAAATATATATATATATATATATTTTTTTTTACATAATCCATAAAATCTGAGGGACTTGTGTCCCACCAGTGTTACCCTGACCACTACTTGAGAACCACTGACTAATATGATGTAATTACAGAAAGCCCACACTAAGTTGCCTGGACAACATGGTAACTGTATAAATCCAATTATTTGACAACTAGAACGTTTTTAGGTTATTTTATTGCTGTATAGTCTTGATAAAATAATCGTAACTTAATGGAATATACAGAAGCTATAAGTCCATGCTTGACTAATGCAAAATATATGGCTGCTATTTACCAGTGCAATATATATTATCCATATATGTCAAAGCCCACTGTGCTTGACATTTGGACTAGTAAAAATGTTACTCAGGAGGTTTTCTAGACAGAGTAATGATTTATGAATCCATTAAATGTCTTGTTGTGACTTTGTGCAGACACACTTTTGAATGAAAAGAACCTCTTTAACCTCAAGAGACCCAAAGAGGAAATATTTTGATGTATGAAGTAGTTAGGTGCATACGATTATAAGTAGGCCTATAGTTGTTGAAGAGATTAGCCCCAAGAGGTCCTTATTTATTATTGATCTCCATCTCAACAACTTTTACTGGAGTGGATTTTTAGGCCACATTTATGCTGGAAAATCATCTGGACATCTACATTACAAATGCCACTAGTGGCTAGATTGACTCAAAAAGAAGGATTTTATTTGATTTCTGAGTCACTGTGTCAAAAGCGTCTCACTCAGACATTTCATATCAAAGAATTCAAAGCTGCCTTTCTTATTGGAAACATTAGTCAAACATGTTTCTCCATAAATACATCATATTGGTCAGTTCAGCCCATTTCCACTATGCAGTGTATCCAATAAGAATTTATTAAAAGAGATAGAGATTATGATTTTGAATACAACTTTAAGTGTAGCCTAACTTTTAAGTTTAGGTTTATGCAAAAGGCTAGAGCTAAGAAGGATTTTGTTTGGGCCTGTGCGTTTGGGGTCATTTGTAATATTTGTGCAGCAGAGGACATGACCCGACTATAAACATGTTTTCACACCATTGATCTGAGACACTGTGGAGGACAGCAGATAACACAGAGTATATGACCTGTGAAAGACTGATCGACAATGGAGCATCACACTCACGGTGTACGAGAGCCACCTTGACCTGATGAACTTACTCACCTATTGGCAAAGCGACGAAGAAAGGCAGCCAACAAAGAGTAAACATGCCGACCACGACTCCCAATGTTTTTGCCGCTTTTTTTTCTCGAGAAAACTTAAGAAGTTTGACTGTCAGGGAACTTCTGGCTTGATGCGCGCGGCCTTTTCCCGTTGTGGACGCGCCGGACTCATCGTTTACTTGCGAGCCCTTGTGTATCCTCAGAGTCAACTCACTAGAGTTCATCCTCTCGCGCATCACACCGGCCTCCAAGTTCTTTGTGGTCCGTTTGGCCACGATATAGACTCGGCAGTACATGGCCAGGATGACCACAAGCGGGATGTAGAAGGAGCCCAAGGATGAGAAAAGCGCATAAAAAGGCTCCTCTGTGATCAGGCACACTGTGTCGTCCGGTGAAGGCGGCTGCTTCCAGCCGAGCAATGGCCCTATGGATATGACTATGGACAGCACCCACACGCCCAGCATGGCCAGCAGCGCGCGCCTCTCCGTTACGATGCCCGGGTACTGTAGCGGGTGGCTCACTCCAATATACCGGTCAATGGAGATGACGCACAGGCTCATGATGGACGCGGTACAGCACAAGACGTCCAGAGCAGCCCAAATGTCACAAAAGACTCGCCCAAAGACCCAGTAGTCCAGGATCTCCAGTGTGGCAGACACTGGCAGCACCATGGTGCCCAGGAGCAGGTCCGCAATGGCCAGGTTGATGATGAAATAGTTGGTCGGCGTGCGCAGGTGCCTGTTGCATACCACTGACAGGATGACCAAGATATTCCCCGCGATGGCAAACACAATGAAAGCCCCCAGCACCAGACCGAGCGGGATAGCCCGGCTGAGGACCACTGCTGTGTGGTTCCCTGCGGAGCGGTTCGCATCCAGCTTCGAGGCGGCGTTTTCCCACAAGTTTGTGACATTGTCAGTGCTTCCACTCATTTTGCCTCATGAGCTCCTCCATAGCAGTCTTCAGAGTAGTTAAAACAAAATAAAAGAAATGCACTAAAACATCTAGCCCTCACAAAGTCCGCATGGTCAGCCTGTTTTCACTTCCAAACAAGTGCAGAGCCGCGGTCCTGATGCAGTCCTCCTCTCGAGAGGCTCACAGAGAAGTGTGGGGGTCTCCTCTCGCGCGCACAGCTCCAAACACACAAACAGGAGCAGAGCGCGCATGACGCACCAGCCCCTCACCGACTCACGCGAATTTGCATCATTTCAGGGGACAGACGGCAAAGGTCTTTCTATCCTGTTGCTAACATTCAAAGCTGAAGCGGACTCTAATGGATCTGAGGTTTAAGAGGTTTGAATGGACGAAGTATTTTCCAGATTTAACACGAGACCCCCAGCCGATGAAAACATAGGGCCTACAATAAAATCCTCAGTGATTTACTCCTAACTACTGCCATGCACCAACGAGCGCCCCAACGAAAATAAACAGGGCTTATACTGGTTTCCTTGTACGAGTGTATCTGAAAGAAATTAGTAAATTGAAGCAGCACTTTAAAAAGGTTAGGCCCGAAAGGTCAAAATGATTTAGTTCGTTATGAATTCATCTCCATTTAGTGCTCCTGTAACTTGTGCTTCTGGTAAAAAACATTCCTATTTTGGTCATCTGCACCTGTCCCATTGGAGTAATCTCATGGATACAGGGCTCGGTTAGTGAGGAGTGACTGATTTAATGGGCTGTGTTGAGACACTGCACATTCCTGGAGTTGTGGTTCTTCATGTTTAAGTGCTTTTTGCTAAACCTGATGCTGTGCTTTTGGATGACAGCGCTAATGTCTACTCAGAAACCTGTCACATATACGTCCCACGGCAGCTTATAACATTCCTCTGAAAATACTTTTACAGCAATATTTTCTGTCTGTCATCTGTCCGTGGATTATGGGCGTGAGTTTTGCCAGTCTTTTCGATGCACAGTTGATTTGTATTATATTTCCTTATGTTAGCCTTGAACTGTGGCCATGCCCAAGTTACTATTTTCACATTTTGTATTAATATCACAAAGAAGGCCGTGCTATGTTTAGATTATTAACAAATTCCAAATGTTTATAAAAAAGAATAAACTAGTCAATCGTAAAACGAATAGTTCAGATATTTTGTATCACAAAATACAAGGCTCCAGCTGCAATTCCCCGTGGATTAACAAATTATGTGGATTCTTTACTGTTATTGATAGAGCTGTAACCCCCTTTTTTATATCTAAATACATGCAAAGAAACATTTTGCAGTAAACTGAATAAAATCAAGCAGAAAGATTTTGCTTTTGCTTTAGTTTTAGTGCCAGGCCATAGCTGTTATTAACATCTGCATCTGTTAATACTGAATATGATTATCACTCATCATGTGCTCTCATTCACAATGACTCAACAATCCCATAAAACACTTATATAAGACACAGACCTTTAAAAGACGCCTGAGATGTTTTCCCAGTTTATCAAAGTTTTACACACATTTAGTTTTATCAAAATATGACCGGTGTAGAGTCTCAAAGTTTGATGCGAAAGGCTGTATGAAGCATACAGCATAACTGTAAAATAGCAATTTATACTTTATATAGCATTGTTATTTTCTTCTTTTTAGACATGTCAGTTTCATTGTAATTTTAGCTTGACTCAGGCACATAAACTCACAAATTGCATGGTATGACTATACATAAATTGCTCCTGTTATTACTTCTTGTGGAAAGGAAAGGACTTCTATCTTGATGCCTCATCTTTGTAACAGCCTGCTGCAGAGTCCTCAGTTACTATCCTAAAACATGAATCACCAGGTTTTAGTGCAGCGATCAGGTCCATTACACGCCGAACAGCGCCAAACTTTCAAAAAACACGGAAGCTGCTTAGAGCGCCTGCCAAGTCCTTCAAGAGGAGAAAACATTCATATCTCTTCTCCAAATTCTTCTTTAATAAGTGATTTTTCTGCCCTTCAGAGCACGTTAATACTCACATTAACGTAAAGAGGATCAGTGTCTTGGCAAGGCATATGAGGACAGGGGAAACAGAAAATGTGATATATGGCTGTTTCATTCCCTCTGGTCGGTGTTAAAAGGTGAGGAGTTGGTTTTTCTTTGGTACCTTCAGCTTGTGTTCAAAGCCTGACCCCTGCTCTTCTCTGGTCACAGGTCAGCGCACAGTCGAAGCCACATATGTTTACCATTATCACAGCAAACAAGAGTTTCAATCTTGACAGTCTGTCACTGACTACACAGGCAACTGGATATGCTACAGCAGCATAGCGAAGACCAGAATATTTAAGGTGAAAGTGAAGTTGTGTGTCGTATCAACTTACTGTTATATAGTCTGCCTACACAACACTGTAAAGCAGCCCACCTAAGATAAGCCCACAGCACTATGTTGTCTCCTCCTCCAAATACTGTGCAAATCTTACAAAATAGATTTAGTTGTATAAAATGAAACATACAATGAAAATATTGTAAAACAATCAGCATTGCCTTGTTTGAAGCTGCTGTGTCTTAGGTGGTATATAGAGCAACTGGAAGATTGATGGTTCGACTTCCAACTAGATCATACTGCTTTTGTGTCCTTAACCAAGACACTTCTTTCTCTTTGAATAGATGTTAGTGGCAGACGGAGTATGGTTTGTATGGCTGCTATGTGCTGTCTGCTTTTGGGTAGTTGTGACAGCAGCAGTAGTTTGCCATCACCAGTGTGTGAGTTAAATTGGAAGCTTTTGGTGTCGTTAAAAGCCAGTGAAATATTCACGTTGTTCAAGTGATGAGTCCTATATTTATTTTTTAATTACACAAAATAATTCTGTCCAAAAAACAGCTCGTCCCAACCAAGTATCTTCACCTAAAGGTGTACTCCACCATAAAACTAAACCACAATGTTGCAGGAACATAAAAAAGCACTAAACTTTATTACCTCATTCAACTAATCTCACTGAGGTGTTGTTTATAGTCCGAGCCTCCATTGGACGACATAAGTGCTACGCTCGTTACACAGTCACACTCAAAGGAAGCAGCCTTTCTTCCTCAAGTGACCAAGGTCAAAGTGATGTATCAGCGCAATCGGAGGCCACATTATTCACCTGAAAACCCTGGGATCAAGCTCATTCAGGCTCTTTAGCTGCGGCCACACTCATATATTGGAACAAATGGGAAAACTCTAAATGGGATAGCAAGCAATTATGGAATAAGTAAACCACACAGAGGCTGATCCCACACTTGTTAACCACTCAGCCACTATGCACTGCAAAATTAATGTCACTGAGTTTTGATAAAGGTGGATTTAGGCAATACATAATATACTGTATGTATTGAGAACCCATGATTGTCTCATAAAAGATGTATTCCTTTTAAATGGAAATTTTTCAACTTTCCATAAATGTATGAGTGCTGGAGAAATATGATAATGGTTAATTATAAACCAATTTTCTTTATTAGACAGATGTGAAATAGATTATTTAGCACTAAGTCTCCCAAGTTGAAGTCAACCCGACACACCAACCTTCGGTGCTCATGTTAAGCCCTCATAAATGCTGCACAAAGTATACCTTTCAAGATTGTGCACTTTTCTTCTGTTTCAAGTCAATGAAAAAGTTGTGGTTTAGATAAGTGTGCACTTGGCAAAATTGTGACAGTATCCCTTTTTCTTTCAATGAACTTTGAAAACTTGTTTGAACCAGATGTTTTTGACTCTTGTCTTTGCTATCTTGGCTCAGTTCCTTCATACTGTTTTTCTATACATTTTACAGTTCACCTAATTGCACTTCTGCTGCTGTAGTTATTACCAAATATGGCTTATTATCATTATGTGTTGATTGCAAAGTAACATGAGCTTCCTCTGCAAATTATTTACTTATTCTTCTTGGCAGATCCCAGCCCTATCAAATCCATAGCACATTGTTGACACAGTGACTGCTATCTGTCTGCCTGTATCACTGTTTGTGTCTAATTTGTATCTAAGTGGTTTCAACTATTTGTAATTTACTCTCAGACTTGTGGATGTTGGACCAAAGCAGTGTAATAAGTTTATAGGACTTCACGTTCCCGGCAGCTACATCTCAGCATCCTGGCGGCTCTGCGGGCATCATTCACTGTGAAGGAACGTGGGGGGAACAAAATGGATTTGATCAATACTGCCAGTGAGGACCAAAATGTTTTCGTCTCACAAAAGAACAGACGAATAGCTCTTCTCATGCCTCCTAACTGGCCTGGGTTTGATTGGGCTTATCTGCAACAAGATACTACAAAACACTATCTTGAGCTTGCATTTAGTGCTTTCTGCAGCCTCCCCCTCCCATTGCTTTGTCTTCCTATTACAGTGGCCATGCGGGATACGTTATCATACCTTTCCACACCATCACGGCTTAACGCACTGTGCAATTATGCATTTCCTGCTGCATATCAACACGGTACCTGAAATCAGTGGCTGGCACCGGAGTGATTTTCTCCCCTCTCTCGGGCAAAACAGCAAGACCAGCACTTTTGGAAACGCTCATTACATTTGACAAAAGCCAAACGAAGGCGGTGAAGGTAGAGTAGTGTCACTTCAACTTGATTAAGCTCCAGTATAGGTCTTCTTGGCTGACCCTACGTGCCACTGTGGTGAGGTCAGTTTTGTGATGCAGACAAAAAGGGGACATTTGATGGAGTGAATAGAGGTAGAAAGGTGTGCTCATCAGGGAGATTTTTGGCTGGTGACGCAGAGGTTCAGAAATGGCCTGGCACCATCCCAGCCTGCTGAGTATACGCTAAAGCAGTGTTGCCAAGCTCGACCATTAGATGATTACCTCTGAGGTTTGGTAGGGAGAGAGACTATTATGTTTTCAGAGTTTTTCCTTTTGGACTGTAATGACGAGGGCTTTGAACATAGTCTTCACCGCAGTGTTGGTGGGCCTCCAATTGAGTGGTTTAGTTACATTACAGAATATCAAGAAAATCAATGGAAGCTAGAATGATGGTTGTTCATGTCATTGTTAAATATCTGTGAATGAGAGTATGTTTGAACTGATGTGTTTTTACTTTAAATGTATTACCACTCTGTTATTTATATAATGTTTATCTTGCTCATTCCTGTTAGAGGTTGCTGGTGGTACTCCCAGCAACTATGGGCTTTACATAGTACAGTATACCTTGGACAGTGTCTTTCAGTTGTAAGAGAAAGCTACAGTACCTATGTGTGGTATCATGAGGAAAACTGTCTTATAACAAAAAATTTTTTGGTTAAAATCTGCATGGAGCTGCATCTATCATTTAAGCAGAGTGATTGCATGTAGTATGTGGCTTGCAGAATTTACCAGTGTATACACTATAAGAATATATTGCCTTAGACTGCAGAATTTGCTATAAAACTGACAAATGTTTAAGCCCCAGTAACAGGTTGTTTCACAGTGATTGTAAAAGATTACGTTTGTAGTAAACACAAGCCACCTCTAATCTAAATATTTTTATTCAATCTGCGTCTGCTTAAATGTCATCCACATTCACAACGGCTTGTGTCTGTTTAAGTCAAGAACATTGTTTTTATCGAAAGAAAGGTACATAAGTACACTTTGAAACCAATTACCACTTCAGCTGAAAGTTGTGATGGAAGAGTGCGAAGAATATAAAAGCCTTTCTTTGAAAAGTCTTTGAGCGTGTACTGTGCACTTCTTGTCAGCAGTACAATAAACCAAAGAGAGATGACAAACTTGTACCATCTGATACAAGACAGGGGACAGATGAATTATGGTGTTCCTGCCTTCTTATTTGTCTATATTTGACACCAAACCTTTCAGCGATGCAAATGAAATATTATCGAAGATTTAAATCTATGCAGTACTTCGAGTGGATTTGACTATTGTCCGTGTCTGAGCCCATCAAGGAAATGAAAAGGAGCAAATGAATGGAGACCTTTGTATCAATCCCTGAATAATAATCACCCAGTGTTAATAAATATTATGATGCAAATTCAGGGACAGCAGTGAGCCGTAAAATATACAGTAGATAGCTGTCAGCAAGAGGCATCATTAGCATTAGGTGAACACAACATTTGCAGGAAATGTGGATGTTCAATGACCTTCCTCTTGTTGCAGATGGTGGATGCCTCACTTCGTCATATAAGACCCTACAGCGAACCCCAATATGTCAATACTGACGGTGTTTGACATTGGCATTTGGGAAACAGCCCGAGGTCGAAATCAAATAAAATTCAAACTTTATGTTACATTACATTACATACAGTGTGAGCACATACTGTCTGCTTCAAGGCAAGAATGTTATGAATATATTATTTCACATGGATACAAAAAATTCAAAAATACTAAACTTAAAACCTTAACGTAGACATGTTATTCCCAACAGAGGGACTGGAGCATATCCCAGCAATGGATCTAAAAATAGGCAATATATACAGTGTAGCCTAGGTGATGGCCAGTTAGTTGCAGGACTGACACTGAGACATAAACACATAATTCACTCTCACATTCATTCATTCACTTTAGACAATTTCGAGTGACCCTTTCTCCTGCCCAAGGATTTAACCTTTATGCTGGGAGACAAGAGCTCAAACCACTCTGCACTCAATGACAATGTGACTTTGGAAAATTTTTGAATGCTTTTTCTCATTTGGCCTTTGCTCTAGATATGTCTATTCTATAATTCCTCCATTATAATCTAATCAAGCTTTCTATATTGGGTTAGTCTGTGCATGTAGTCATTTGGAAGTGCACAAGTTGAGAATTAGCCATCATCAGCCATATTGGTCATTCCCGGCCTAAAGTAAAGTCATCAGAGCCATTTTGTTCATTGATCCAAAACCAGCAAAAGCCATGAAGAAAGGGTCACATGACCAGAACCCCAAAGCCTTAATGATATCACATTGAGTTTGTCTGAGCTGATGGTGCTTGTGCCTGCGTCAATGGCTTCCACTTTCCCAGTAAACCTTGTGAACAGTGTTAGATATACGAGCCAACTATATCCACACTAACCAAAGCACCAAGCGCTGCACAGAAGAGGCTAAAATGGTTAAGGCTAAAAACAGTGTTTGAGAACGACCCGCTTACCTCCGTTGGTTCCCATTGATTCACATTCATTAAAGAAAAAGGACACGGCGTCCTCTTCAGGTCCAGGTGCATGGTGCTCATCCTACTCTCTTCCTTTGATTATGAGACCAGCTTTTGTCCACAGCCCAAATCAATCAAGGGTCTTTGAGCATTTTGTGAATACAGTATTTTGTAAGTTTATACATGCAGCTATTCAAGTGGCACAGCCTTTTGGATTAAAACATATACTGTATTTTTGGGAAATAAGAGATTTTTTCTGGAAAGATTTAACCGCTCATCAGTGAACGATTGAACTGGCAATTGCACCATTCTGTTACCATGCACTGTGCCTTTGCAACTTGGCTTAATTTTCCACACACCAAAAATACAATGTCTTTAGTCTGTCATTAGCTACATTTGTGTTGTAATTGTTTCATTTGAAATTGAATATTAATTGTTAAAAAAAAAAAAAAAAGAAAAAACTCTAGATACAGTTTGTGATTCAGATCACTGCCAACATATAATCAGTGGTTCCTGGGGCAATTCCTAACATTCGCTAAAAATTTCATTCAAATCCGTACTCGTTTTTGACTAAAGTTGCTTATAGATGGACAAACGGCCAAAGCGCTACTGAAAACATTAATTATAAATAAGAGATTTCTTTTGGAAGATATGAAGCAGGCAGCTTGGTAAGGATAACGGTAACACGTGGAGTACATGCAGATGCAACCTGAGAGATCATGTAAGTAGACAGGGATCAAACCCACAACCTTCTTGCTAAGAGGCAGAAAAGCTTTAGACAAAATAAGCCCATGTGTACTGTACTGTGAGTCAACAACATACTGTATTTATAGGCAATAGTAAGATTTTCTGTGGGAAGATAGAACCGCTCTCATAGTCGTGCTCTGTTTTGTTGGCCTGCAGACATCTGACAGAGGAGAGGGTCTTTGAAAGCAGCAAGTGTTTCTTGATGCATGTCTGTGGCCCCCGACTCCCGTACTGTAAAGCCAAGGTTGCACCATGCCCCCTGTAGTGAAAGAAAAACTATGAAGTCCCCTATGCTTTTTTAAACTATGTGGTGCCTTCACTGAACAAGAGAAAAACATGTAAATTCCAGCTGTGGTGAGGTTTGTGTTGACGGTTGTTGCCCCCTCGCAGCAGTTTCCAAAACATTATGAAGGACATACAGTACATGTCTATAAACATGCTTCACACTGTGCCTATGGGAGTTTAGTACCACATACTTGCACACCGTCAGGTTTGACTAAAGGTGGACTTAATTATAATAATATACAGAATTACAGTGGGCCCACAATGGACTAAAGCAGAAAATGGCCTACACTTATGTAGGATTTTTCTCTCCTAAAAAAATGTCCCAAAACATTCTTATCTATTAGTAAAAAACATACAAGCACTAATTTCTTTTCATTTCATTGTTTTTTATTTGAGCA
>JAVQKG010435150.1:0-11902 GCA_036025885.1 Hypseleotris bucephala | reverse complement strand
GTTAACAATATAAAGCCCCTTAGACATCACAGGTTAAAGTCGCAGTTAGTGCCAAAACATAGTATAGGGGAAATTAGCTGTCCTGGCGTTGGTATGCACTCTCCGAGTGCTTTCTAGTTTAAAATTGAATCGCCTTTTCATTTCGTCTGTGATTACATTAAACCCTTAACCTTATTATAAGTATATGAGGACCTATAAACTAACCAAGCACATTGAAAGCAAAAAAAAAAATAGCATTTTCTGTCATTTTGTGTCATATTTTCTTACCCACTCCTCCACGTCCCTGCCCTCTGAGGCCTTCCCACCGACCAAAGGCTCGTCCCAGTAAATGTTTGGTTTCCCGTAGCGCCATATCTTGCCCCTGGTTTTGTGAGCGAAGAAAGCTGCAACTCCCAAAGCGATGACAACCAGGAAGCCACAAACCATGGCTACTCCCTGCAACAAGCCCAAATACAGGAATCAGATCAGTATCTTAATGATGTGTATTTACAGACATGACATGGTGGGGTGAAGAGGGTCAAAAAAAGACAAAAGCAGAGAAAATGAAACTAAAATATGGGTAATTGTTGATATAAAGACTAAGCCACAACATATCACAAAATCTAAAGAAATCAAGCATTTTTCTGAGACTTTTCTGTTGCCACCAATGATTGGAGAGTATGTAAAATCCACACGCAAATGACAAAAACGACACATTTTCTATTGTTACGTGCCAAAGTCATCTTTTAGTAGACCTGATTACATACTATACCTTGCTATTTTTTATCTTAAATGGATAAATATCGTGAGCATGGCATGAGCAAACTTTATATTTAAAATGAAAAGACTAGACTAAAATGGTAAGTAATTAAAAAAAACTGTACTTTCAAACATTTTACACTATCATTTCAAATTCCGTTTTTAGTAGTTTTAAGACCTCTTTTTATATAATAAATGCATTTGAGTTAAACAGGGATCACTTACTCTTTAGATTCAAGACTTTTTAAACCTTGAGTTTAAGTTTTTTACAATAATAATGAACTTTTTTATTATTCAAACAGGTCTGACTCTCCTCACCTCTTGTGGGTCGACGAAGCAGTAGTGGTACAGGTACTGGTTGTACATTGGGAACCCCCCGACTCCCCCCATCTGAGAGTAGCTGGTCTGGTACATGCTCTGACACATCATCAACATGGGGTTATAGATCATACTGGATGAGCCCTGAGCCATCGGGTTCACGCCCACGATATACACGATACTGATGATGCCCTGGGGAGGAAGAAAGTTATAACATGGTGACTTCATTCATGTCTTTTTACCTGCTTATTATATACATTACACCAAGTACCACCTGAGTAATTATTTTGAGTCCAAAGCACCACCTAGGACTAACCCACATCTAAACCACTAAATTAGGTCTGCAACTTAGGACTAAACCAGGTCTAAAACATGTCCAAACTAAAGATAAACTAAGGCCACAACAAATCCAGATCTGAACAAGTTCGGAACCAGGTCTACAACAGGACTAAACTAGGTCTAAACCACAGCACTAAATCAAGACTAAACAGGACTAAACTAGGTCTAAACCACAGCACTAAATCAGGACTAAGTAGGACTAAACTAGGTCCAAGTACCACCACATTCATGTTTTTTTACCGTACCGTACCACAGTTTGAGAACCACATATATACAATACTATAACTACTTCTACTACCAATAACTAGAATGGACTTGGAGAGTGCAGACCTCTATCAAAGACAGCTATTTTCCCCTATATATGTGCTCCTAAAATAAATGGTTCTAATATAATCTGTATGCATTAGGGGGACAACAGGACAGCTTTGGTGTGACTGTACCACAGCCATAGGGGAAGGTGTCGGATTTCACAAGACAGAAGAAGAAGAGAAGAGAAGGTGCCATTCTTAGAAAGATTTATCTGGATCAGTCCCAAGGTCTAATCACTTTATTGTGTCATAAATAATCTTCCCTTAAAAGATTCATCCAGCCAGGTTTTATAAATAATAATGCATTTGTCTTTTATAGCGCTTTTCTACACACTCAAAGATGCTTTTCAATTTCATGCATTATTCATTCACTCCTCTGTCATAATCTGTGGCAGAAGCATGGCTGCCATTCTGCGACTAAAGCCTCTCCTGACCACCATAGTCACACAAACACATACATACACGGGCAATCTGGGTTAAGTGTCTTACTATCAATACTGGAAGAAGAAAAAAGAACAAATGAAGGGTGATACAGTATGTGGGTAGTGTATCGCATACAAAACATGGCATGGCTCTGTACTAATGATTAATTCTTAGGATAACATATTATTTGAGTGACCAGGAGTCCAAAGCTAATGTTTGATACTTTCCATTCACCTCATTTTACTCAATTTAGTTTATAAAAAGTTCAATTACATAACTAGGTAGGTATTCTTGTTTGTGTATTAAATAAACTAATCAAGATTGAAATACCCACATACACTGATAATTCTGATTTACTTTTTCCAAATCAAAAGTCCTCAATTCTAAAGGTCCAGTGGCCTATATTGAAAGTACCTTAACACCTTTATCTTTTATTGTCAGGAGCAATTGACCTGGATAGAGACTTTATTGCTCTCTTACAAAGTCAGTCCAAAGAAGTGTGTCAATTAATAAACAACCCTTACCTGTAGGATGGCCATGATGATCGAGGTTATGAACAGAGCCAAGAAGAACTTCCTGCTTCTTACCATTGGCGACTTGGAAAAACTTGAGATAAAAAACGCCAACGACGCTATGAAGTTAATCGCCGCCATTGCAATCATGGCCGTTTTGGCGGAATACGGCGATATGTAGCTACCGTAGTAACTGCTCCCATAGCTACCATATCCTCCATAACCTCCATAACCAGATCCATAGCTGCCTCCGGGATACCCACTTCCATAGCCCATTCCCGTTGATCCATAGTAGCCCATCCCGCCATATCCGTACTGCATATCCCACATTAGAGTAGAAGCCACACAGGCAAAAATAGCCACGCAGAGGATAATTACAGTGGCCATCATAGCTTTAATGATACCAGGAGGTGACCTCCATTTGTAGAAGTGTTGTGGTTTGTCTTCGATATAGTAGGAGCCAGGAGGAGGGGGGTAGGCATTGTAGTCACTTTGGGGTCCATGGAAGCTGCCTGGAGGTCCGTATCCGTTATTGGAAGGAGGGCTGTAGACTGGGGGGCTGTCGTAGTGCTGCTTGTCAAACATGGCGGATCTGGGAAAAAATACAGGCATGTTTTAGGATAAAGTAAAAAGTAATGTTTCTAACTTCTATATCCGAACACTTGATTACAGTTTTTCCAACCGGTTTTACTCTACCAATGCTGCACAATCAAGAGGCTTCCAACTAGTTTTAACATAACAAAATGAGTTTTAAATTACAACTCACACTTTTGAGTTATACTGACAAAATCTTGAGTTTTTTACGTTGTTACAGCTCACTAAAGATTTCACAACTTCTGTATAACTAATAATTTAACCTCTGACTTTTTCCAGTATAAGAGTTTGATAATAAATTTTTTTTACCGTAAATTGACAGGTAATCACAAAGAAGAATGGGGAGGGTTCTGCAAAGTAGCCAAATTCAAAAAGTGGACAACCATTTCCAGATCTGAATATGGGCCACACACTCTAGTAAAGTTTGATGACTCTTTAAGAAAGTTTTTGTGCAAGAGAAGCCGATCAAACAGAGAAACAAACTGAAGTTCAATCTAATCTAGGACGGCACAAGATGTCACAAGTTTATCTCGATATCAGGAAATGCAAGATTCATCTTCCAGGAAACTTAATGTCTCACAATAATCGTCCTCATCTGACTGGGAAATATGTATCTGTCAAAAATTGTCTAAACATTTGAAGGACGAATAAAAAGTTAACTTCCACAAGAATCCCACACCTTTCAGAACATGTTTGTAGAGGTTAAATCTACAAGATAAGCATGTTTATTTGTGCAGAGGATTTTATATTGCCTAAAAACATGCAGCTTTGAGATCATGAAGCCCTATTGTCTCTCTAACGATCACCAAACACAAATCAAAGCACACATTTATACACAGGCAAAGTAGCAGAAGTGTCAGGTCCAATGACGCAACGGAAAAAGTGGAACCACCAACTTTCAGGTAATTGGACAACCCTCTATAACACCTAAATCAATGTT
Source organism: Hypseleotris bucephala (assembly GCA_036025885.1). Taxonomy (NCBI): domain Eukaryota; kingdom Metazoa; phylum Chordata; class Actinopteri; order Gobiiformes; family Eleotridae; genus Hypseleotris; species Hypseleotris bucephala. Next base: position 7,730 of record JAVQKG010435150.1, on the reverse strand, counting down.
TTTCAAATTTCTCACACCAAGTACCACCAAGTAACACCTAGGACTAACCCACATTTAAATCAAGACTAAATTAGGTCTGTAATTTAGGACTATACCAGGTCTAAAACATGTCCAAACTAAAGATAAACTAAAGCCATGACAAATCCAGATCTGAACAAGTTCAAAACCATGTCTACCATTACTAAACTAGGTCTAAACCACACAGGACTAAATCAGGACTAAGCAGGACTAAACCAGGTCCAAGTACCACCAGAAAGAGCCCACGTACCACCAGTGGTACCCGTACCACAGTTTGAGAACCACTATGATTGAATGATAAACATTTATAAAAAAAAAGAGCCAGTGTACAGTAGTCCAAATCAAAGTACGAATAAAATGTAACCACTGACCCAGATAGGTTATAAGGCCTACCTATAAACTTAAAATATATTAAACCAAACCAAATAAAATAGTATAAATCAATAAAAAACATTACCAGCGTAGTCCAAACTTAGGTAGAAAAAAGTGAATTTGAGCCAGTACAGAGAAACTAAGGAGTAGTCTTTTCCTCTAACCCAGATCTGACTAAACTCAAGTGGAGATATGGAGAAGGCGTGACTCTTTGAGGTAAATGAAGCTTAGAAACATAACTGTGTAAATGTTTGACCATTTTCAATTGACTGTCGCTGATGAGGGTTAGTCTGTTGTGCAATTTAGCCAAGTATTCCTGGTAATTGAGGATATAAAGAGAACAAGTATCGGAAGTACAGCAGGGACAAAGTTTTAGGGAAGTGTCAGGAAATGCAGTAGCAATGCTTTCAAAATTATTTATTCTTTTTAAACTTAAGTCTTTATTTGTGTTTTATTATAAAATGCAAAATAAGCAAGAACACTTTATTCAATCTGGATTTTTGCAGTATCTTACCAATGTGACATAAATCAACTTCCTTGGCTTCTAGTAAAGTTTTTCTCCCCAAACTTGATCGCAAAATTTCTGAGTCTGTCTGTGGTTCACATGACGAGACAGAAGATGTAAGCAGCCTACAAACATGATGAAATGGTGGAGGACCTACATGTCCTTGAAAAATGTAGCCTACAAGTGGACTTTCGCAAGCAGAGTACGGCCACATGACATGATTAAGATGTTTTACTATTAATTTTCATTTTGAAAACCATAAAACATTTGCACACTATTGTAGATGTAGTGAGGTGAAAAGATATCCCACAAATTGAGGCTGTGACCTAGATTTTGACTCATGCATCACAAAAATCATAATTTATTAGTCAATCATGTTCTCTTTGTTCATAAATCGATATAATTCACACTATCGCAGTCACACTATGAGCAGACAACAAGTTAATTCTGAGGCTGACATACAGTAAAATTGGGCAATTAGACCCTTTGACTTTATTGAATATTGTTTCACTGTTTAAATACATCCCAAATTGTCCAACTTTTCAAGATTCACAGTAAAGAAGCACGTTTCTCTCTACAATGAAATTCTTACTTTGCAGCACACAATAGAAGCCAAGAATTTAAAAATAGGTATATATAAATAAATAATAAGATAAAGAGAATCATGCAAAAATATAATAAAAGAGAAATATAAGCTTTACAGACTATACACTATGAAAAAGATTTTGTCCCACTTAAAAACAATTTGTCCCACATTTGTCACTCTGGATACAGTGAAAATGCAGTGACCTTCTCTTTGAGGTCCCAGAGCGGTCACAGCGACGTCGGCACCAGGACGAGGGCAGACAAAACAACAATGTGTCCCTTTAGCCTCGTCCCGCGCTGGAGGAGTGTCCCACCCCCGCACTAACACTGAGACAGGCTGTGAACACTACACGTCCTGACTTCACAACACTCAGATTCTGATACATTTTTGAGTATCGTAAAAAGTGTCCAAGGTCACGTATGCCCCTAACAATTAGAAAAGCTACAAAACGGAGAATATACACTCATTGGCCACTTTATTAGGGAGGCTTTGGACCTAATATAGTGGAATCAGTTGAAGCCTTCTGTTCATGTAGCCCAAATATTTTTCTCACCTTGTGCATAGGGCTTAAGAATTTTGAAAAAATATCGGATTGTGATTGAATTTGCAATATTGTTTTTTTTTAAACCAAGACTGATTTCTGAGGGTCTGGGAGCACTGACACTTAAAGACTAAAATATTAACTGTAAAACTTCTACAAGAATCACATGCCTTTCAGAACATGTTTGTAGAGGTTAAACCTATGCTTTTATGAATATTTTGTTTTGCCTAAAAATTGTAGCCTTTGAATTTTGCTACTTGTGTGATTTTGAATAGATTACAATTAACTGTGCAGCCCTTGAGTAATTTCTGCATACCTTGATTTAAAGAGTTATCTGAATGTTTCTATTATCTCAAAATAGTTTCGGAATTCTGTCAGAAACAAGGCATTTTCACCCACAGACTTGCCGCTCATTGGATATTTTATATTTTCCACACCTTAGATATGGTTTTATGTGAAAATCGCAGTAGATACAGTAATTAAAGTCTCCACCATCAAGTATGCAAGTCACCTAAATTGCCTTTCTTATATTTGTTGTACATTGTAATGCTTGGTTTGAACTTTTAGAGGTTTGTTTTGATAATTTGACAATGACCATCTACCATCTTTAGTATACTGATAAGCTATTTGAGCCTATACAAGCAAGTAAACAGGTATACCTAATAAACTGGCCAGTAGGTAAGTGCATAATAGAAGGCAAAAATCACATTTCAATCAACAATCTGTATTTGATGAGAATGCTATGCTGAAAGCTACAGTAATCTTGTGAACACAGATAAGACAGCTCCCTGCCTTATGGATACACTAAGTGACGTTTTAACACAAACATGACTAAATTGTCCTGTACTTGCCTCTAGTTCAGTGTATCTTGGGTCACAAAATACCATGAAAATAACTTGTTTACTTCTTAGAGACGTAGCAATATCTTTCACACAATGTACAAAATATCTGATGACTGGCGATAATTGATAACATAAACCACAAAGATATGCAAAGTAAGGAAAAAACAGACATTTGGAAATTCTTATCATTTGGTGGTTTACAACAACACAAGAGAGAGACAAAACTGTGATTTGGAGTACAACAAAATCTACCTTGCAAAGATATCAAACTAAGCCACATTGTTTACGGGGCAATTAAATTCAGTGTGATTTAGACCTGGTTAAGTTCTGGTTTAGACTTGATTTAGACTTGATGTAGACCTGGCTTAGTCCTGATTTAGACCTGGTTTACTATATTTTTACCATATCGCTCATCCCAAGCCTGTATCACAGTGTTTATAGCCATAGCTAATGTGCAGCACCTGTCCCTAGACTAACCCATACTACTAGAAAAAACACACTGAAGTCACACCCAAAGTTAAAGAGAACACTGTTTATATAATGGGAAGCCTCTCATTGGTTTATCCTAAGTTTATGTCCAGGTTCAGTGGTCCATGGAGCACGCTCAGGTTGACCTTTGGATTTGAGGAGTTGTATCATCACTGTCCCCTCCACATGCTTCTTTCAACAAACTGACGCACACCCACAATTCAAGTGTTTCAATGGTATTCAGATAATTCCTCACAGATAGAGGTTCAATATTACGTAACATTGTGTTTGTCAGTAGTTTTAGAGGCAGTTGCATTGTATGTGAAAAATGTACTAAGATGGAATTGGATTTGTATGTTGTACTACCACAAAAGCCACTATTCAAAGTTGGATCATTTGAGATGTCCTGGCAACGATATTTACAGTACAGATTATGAACAAGATTTCAGAGGTGGCGGTAAGGTATTTTTGTAGCCATATAGCTGCTTTGGGGCAGACTGAGAGGGATGTGTGGAACCAAAATGCACCAACAGGATCAAGCACATTTACAGAATCAGGAAAGGTGTCTTTCCCAAGGACACAACAGCTGCATGAAACGAAGCGGGGATCAAACTACCAAGCCTGAACAATTTAGAAAAAATATAATTATTTGCAATTTTTATAACAAATGATTGCAATTAGATTTGCAATATTATAAAAAACAAGATTCAGTACACAGCACATTTTAAACTTATTGGGAAGCAATAACACCTGGAAGAATACTAAAATATAACAGTTTAACTTTCCTACAAAAAGGTAATTTTTGTGTTGTCTGGCATGGATATTATTTAACCCAAAAAATTGCAAAAAAAAAAAAAGGCCTAACTAATTCTTAAGTAAATTGTCAACCAGCACTACCTCCTTAACTACAGCTGCCCCAAATATGCAAATTTAATTTAATTTTCTATCATGATGATACTAAACTATGTGGACCCCCATGTGTCGGGATGCTAACTCTCTCCATTGAAAAGACTGGGACGTCCCGCCTGAGTGTCCGTGGCTGGCAGTGTAAATGGACCCCTGCCCAGAGCCATAACTCTTTGGTCTTTGTATTTTGGTGTCAGCCTCTGTGGTGCAGGTCTCGCCTCAGAGCCTCCAGCATAGACACCACTCCCCCAAATCATTCACCCCCCTCTCCTCCCATCCTAAACTTACTGTCCCATCCTCCACTAATGTAACGTTTGGGCTTTGTTTTCGGGAGCAGGAGGGGCCGAAAAGTCAACGCTGGGCCTAAAATGAAACAGTGTTGCCATGGTTCCTGGTTCAGTGTTGAAGGAGGAACAGACAAGGGCTGCTCTGTCCCGCTGTGGGCCTGGAGGAGGGAGCCAGGTGAGCGGGATAGGGGAGTCAGGTTACCTCTGTAATGTGGACAAACATGTGGTTAAAGCTTTTGTAGCAGTTTGTGATCAGAAATCTAAAGAAAGCGGAGGACAGTGGGAGTGTCCGGGTTGCCGGTTCAATTCCCCACTCACTGTTGTTGTGTCCCTGGGCAAGACACTAAACCCACTTGGATATGTATAAATGTGGTTCTGTGATCGGTGTTTGGAGGAAACATTGGCGCACAGTGGCCCCATGATGCTGTCAGTGTGCCCCAGGGCAGATGTGGCTAAAGAAGTAGTTTAGTGTGTGATGATGGTAACACACTGATGTGGAGTGAGTGAATAATGGACTTGTAAAGTGCTGTGGGTATATTTGCAATATTGCAGTGTAATTCATTATTATAAGAATAAAATGCTTGTGCTATTTTTTGAAGAACTGACCTTATCTCACAAACATCCAGGTATTTTTCACCTGCTCCATTACAGTTTGAAGCCAGCCTAACATACAACCTAATTAAGATTGTACAGCAACATCCAAGAAAAGGTATTTGCAAATTTTACAAACTGAGAAGTCCAAGCTACATCCAGATAACACAAAAACCTAAAATAATCAAAAGATATATCACTTGCGTCTTGCAGAGATCTGGCCTTTGACTCCAAACTAAATTAGGACGGTGTCTTGAGTTTCAAATTGAGGGAAGTCCCATAAATTATTCAGAAAAGAACATCACATTGTTACACCTCCACAGTGGTGTAAGGTTAATGCAGTGGGCTCTTGTGTAATCAATATGACAGAGGCAATGATTAGACAGATTTACTTAGGCCTGGTTCAGACCTAGTTCAGAGTATATTTCTGGCTACATAAAGTTTACATATTTAGTTTGTCCAATGGTACCTTCAGCCATCCAATCAACTAGGGTTAAGCCATGACCAAACCAGGACTAAACTTAAATAAGGACTAAACTAGGGCTTAAATTAAACCCAATTAAAAGCCAAATTGCTATAGAATACCATAGAATCCCATTAATATCCATGATTTATTAGACTAATGAGCCATGTAGCGAAATATGATGCAAACTGGACATGGAAACCCTTCTCTTAACAGCAATCTCCACGTCCAGTTGTCACCAGTTAACTGTGGTGACTTAATGGTTTTTGCTTGACATCTTGAATTGGTTGTATCAAATTTCACTCAGTCATAGTTTACTCTGCATTTTTTGTACCTCTCTCTTTTGTACCCTTTGAATTCAAATCCAAAGACATTCAAATTATTTGCATTGAATCAAAATAACATACTGTACATTGCCAATATTATATTATTACAAGGTCTAGGCATGGTGGCTGACTATGATCTCTCTGGTTGGAGTCTGCATGTCCTCCCCTGTGTTACTGTGGGACTGGTCAATTTAAACTTTCCATAGTGAATGAATGACAGGTTGTGAAAGGTTGCCTGTCTGTGTATGTCTCAGTGTCAGGCTTGCGACTATATAGCCATTGTACAGGGTGCACCCTGCCTAAGGCCCATAGTTACTGGGATAGGCTTCAGTAGGGGTGGGCGATATAGTAGAAAAATAATATCACGATTTTTACTGAGCCATTACCATGAGCATTGTTACAGTACAAATGACACTGAAAACCAGAACGTAAATGAATACACTGTATCACAATTAAAAGATCTTCTCAGATTAGGTCAATCTTCATAACTTCATTTCACGATTTGAACTTTTTCACCATATCACCCACCCCTAGGCTCCGGACATCCACAACCCCTAATAGGAAAAGCATTAAAAGATAAATGAATGCTTACAGTTACATCCCCACTTCTTTCATATCAAAAATCTAACAATAGTAACATGCATCTCAATCATCTTAATGGATTGAAACTGGGACAAAGGCTTGGCTCACAGAAGTCATTTTGAAGCTGTTTTTCGACGCACCCCAGGGTCAGGTCAGTCGCCCACCAGCAGGACACTACACAACACTGAGACTGAAGAAGGCATTCCAGTCCACTCCAGTCACATGTCTAAGATCTGTCAAAAACTATTAGGCCCCTCTGTAGGCAGCAACCCACTAACAACTGCAAGACGCTGCCAAGACTTATGGGTACACTACTTGGAGACTAACTTATTGAACTCATAACAAGGAAAGTAAAGGTGTTTTGGACAAAAAAGTCATAATAGAGGTGGGCGATATGGTGAAATGAATGGTGATATGGATTTATGATGATCTGCTAATCTGGAAGTTCGTTGAATTGTGAGACAGTGCATTCAATTGTGTTCTGCTCTTCACTGTCATTTTACTGTAACAATGCTAGTGTTAATAATAATAAAAAGGGGAAAGAAATAGTATTAAGTGTTGTGATGAACACTGGATTGGATGTACACTGAACTTGTGGTTAACGGATTAATTTTCTGTTTCAACAAGGTCTAAATCAGGACCTTCCCATGTCTACTAGGGCAGGTATGAATTAGATTTGATCCAGAACTAAAACTAAGCAGTGGTCCACATATGAAATTCAACCCATCTACCAAAATTAATGAAAACTCCAGAGTATCACTAGTGGCAAAGTCAACATAGATTGAGAACCTAGGCAGGCATAAGTTTAGTGCATTGTTTAGTGAGACATCTGGATTGTTAATTAATCTGTAACTAGCTGTCGGAAACATTACTGGGATACTAACCTCATAAAACTAATAACAAGCAAAGGAGGTAGTAAAGAGGAGGTAAACATATCCAGACACTTGGCATGTGTTACACCAACAGGAAGCCTATACTATAAAAATGCACATATGTCTATAACTATGATATGTAGCCTAGTTGTGAGCCAAATCACATTTTTAATTTAAAAGTTTGTGCCTAGTCAAACTCCATTTCAGTTCATCCCAAAAAACTTGTTGTAAGTTTGTAACTGCAAAATGTATGCTCCTGTATGGAAGAAACTGTAGCCTACCTAATCTTGTGTAGGCTATACTTCATTTACCAATGTAGTGAAATTGTACTATTTTTAACAACTGGCATATTAGACTTTGTATAGGGTAAC
>JAVQKG010435149.1:0-12332 GCA_036025885.1 Hypseleotris bucephala | reverse complement strand
TTTTTATTGACTTGGAATAACTTTAACCATGACGTAATGGTAATAGAATCATTGTGTTTGCCAATATTGCTATGACTATTCATTTCCAGGCCACACAAATGTCACTTATAATCACAACTAGAAGAGAGCTAAAATAAATTTCAACACAACTGGCTTCAAAAACTACGGAGACAGTTACAACCCCCCAGATATTATTCATTCCAATTTAACAGACCCAACATTTCCTCTTAATTTCCCAAGCTGCCCACTACTCAATGCTACCAGCCTGTATCTCCTGACTACTAAAAAGGACATTAAATATATTCTGGTCTTAGCTAGTCCCTTTTCCCTTCCTCTTTGTGTCCATGTCAGAACTGATGGATAGGTTTTAAGTCTTAATTGAGGGATTGCCTGCCACGTCTCTCACTACACAGGTGATCTGCGTATGATTTCTGGATCAAGGTAGAGCCGGCGAAAGATCATGATGGATGGCCGGTCGGTGGAGTTTGCCAGACAGAATGGTGTGATATATAAGGTGTCGGTGTGCCCTGATTGAATAAACATGACATAGCTTGGTAAGGCTTGAAACATGAGCTGCTCCCATCTAAAATTTGACAAAGGTTTCATTTTAGATTCTGCATCTAACTCAGGAAAAAAGACGTGATATCAGCAAAACATGTCCAAAAGTATGATAATATATTAGACAACTTACATGGAGAAATATGGTCGAAGGAAGCTAGGAAACACAGTCAAAGTGCTCCCTGTTAGCAAGCTCAAAAAATCTAAAGCAGCATTACAGACAGAGCCCCATTGTGTCGCCGCATTAAAGGGGTTGTGCGAAGATTGTGTATTTGCATGTGTGTGTCTGTGTGTGTTAAAAAAGGCTTCAAAACTATAATCCTAAAGCTCTCGCACTTTCCCTTCAAGAAAATTGCCCTTTGCGAGAGGTGCACCCGGCATGTGATAAGTGTGTAGCCTGCAAATAAGCATGTAGCCTACATTCCTAAGCCCTGACATAAAAAAGTGCTCTGTGCTGCATGCGAAAGACTGGCCTTTGAGCGAGATCTGAATTTAAATTTCGAAGGAAGATATTCTCAATAACATCTCATCAACAGACACACTGTCCACTGTAGTTTAGTTCTACCCGGTCATAAGTTTTCACACATTTTAAATTATCAACAGTTTAACAAATTAGCACAACAGAAGCACGTCAGCTAGAGCACATTTCTTTGGGATCATGTGAACCTGTCCAATTACTTTTTTACACATACTGACCTTATTAAACGCATTGCAAACTAAAAGAATAAATTTGAGATATATTATTTGAACTTTTTTACTGACATCTGACATTCTCAAAACTTGTGATTTTCAATTTAAAAAAAAGTTCCCAGAAAATGCTATCAAAAGTCAAAATTTCTAACACCTGCTTGGCTTGGTCTATATTTATTCTATACGCGTTGAGTTACAACATATTTTGAGCAGAAAACCAGAGTCTTCTATTTATGGATAGTTTATTTGTAGATTCAAAAAAGCTGAAGTCAACAAGCCAAAAATCATGTACAAATATTGCTAGTAATATCTTTATCGCAATAGTGAATATACTGTAATTATTGCATATCAATTTGAACATCCACCAGCCTTAGGACATAAATGGCATTTAAAAGCACACTGCATCACTCCCGCGTTATCTCCCTGTTCTCTGCCAGATAGCATTTACTGCTTTAAAATTCTTAATCAATTTAGCATGTGTCAGGCTCTTCCAAGTGGAGCCAATGAGACCAGACTGGGCATCTGAAGCTATGCCCCGTTTTGGAGCGGGGTCTGTGAGGGCTTTTTTTCTTTCTCCCATGCCAGGCCGAGATTTGGCACCGTGCCTGGGCCAGATGGCAACATGTGGCAAAATAACAGAAGCAACAGACAGTCAATGTATCCATGACACCAACTGTGGCACATCCTATACGGGCGGCACGTGCCAACACACAAGGAGCACTTGGAGGGATGGTCATGCTTCACAGGGAGACTAATTTAAACATCAGATGAGGACAATACTTCACAAGGGTCTATAAACAATGTGAAATCTATTTAATCAACAGTCCGGTGCAGCCAGATTTTACTTGTGTACATAGTCTTAAGCCTACAGATGCTGGGATAGGGTTTCTTAAGTGCATGAATAGCGTATCAATAGCCTAAATACTTATCAGGCTATTGACTAAGCAAATTACTATACAATTACGCATCAGTTCCAACTAAATGCCACCACAGGTTTGTATGTATACAGTATCTTGCAAAAAAAGGAGACTAAAATCCAAATTATTCAGTATTCATTGAAAACTTTGCAAGCATTGTTCACACAAAACTAAGCACATACAAGACTAAATCTGTTAAACAAATAAAGCAGCCTTTACTTTAATATTCATAATAGTATGACTTGCCATAGATTTTGGCATCAGTTTTCTTATTTGGCCTCAGTTACCTAGTATTGCCTTAATTACAGTGTCAGACATTCTTGGAAAGGTAACACTGGCACCAATTTAAGTCAAGCAAGGATGCCTTATTGTCGCAGATCTAAGAAAATTGTTCCCAAGGGGATGACACATTCAAATTCTTTCCAAAATTGTTCACTTGATAGACTTTGTTAGCTTGCATCTGTCAGGAGTATAATCCATTACCAAATATCTTGCAAGAGGAGTGATGAAATACTGTGAATGAAAGCTGCTTGTGCTTTGTGACCTATGAATAAATCAGTAAAGTTTGCATTTTGCAGAGACAACAGAGCTACACTACAATAACAAAGGCGTCTGATTGGTGGATTTGAAGAACTGGGTCATGGAGACATTGACATTCAACACTTATTACAAGAACTTCCTCTTGAGGGCACCATGTCTAGGTACATTAGTTGAGCAATTACTGTGGTCACTTTATTAGGCACACCTGTTTAATTAATTGCTAATTGCAGTAACAGATCAGAATCAGCATCAGAAAAGAGAAGAACGTTTAAATGTTTGTACAGCTTGCTTGAATATTTTAAAACTAGTTGAACAACTGGTATTTTAACATACAGCATACAGAACAGGCAGATTTTTTTTGGCCATTTTTGGCTTTATTTGACAGGACAGTAGATTGACAGGAAACCATGGAGAAGAGCAGGGAGTGACATCCTGCAAATGGTCACGAGCCAGATTCGAACTCACAACGCCAGGGCAAGCAGTGCTGGCTATATGGGCCGCACGCTCTACCTACTGAGCTAAACCGCAGCCCAGAACAGGCAGACTGGTTTGAGATGACTGGAACACAAACTCAAATAATCCTGGACTGAAGGACTGAATCAATCTTGAAGCAGATGCGATACAACAAAAGACCAGACCCAGGATACCTACAATTTTACAGTTACGAGGTCTACCTAATAAAGTGTCCAGCTTTTGCCAAACCGGATTTTTTTATATAACAGGATCCATTATAAAGCGGATGTCCTTGCTTATTTTGCACCAAAATCTAATCATCAAAGGGGGACTTATGAGAGGAGCTTTTATATGGCTAATAGCGGTTTTGCTGCAACGTGTTTATCACCAATTCATTGGATTTAATTATCAATGGAGTTGTCATGGAAGCACTTCTGGGCAAAGCTCATTTTGTCCTTGGATATTAAAAAAATGCTTGTTCTGCTAAAGCAATTGAGACAGTACATAACCCTGCCAAAAGAGAGGAAGAAACTGTTATGTTATTCTAAAAAGGTTATAAACCCAAATGAAGAAAGAACAAGTTGAGGAACATTCATAAGCTTGTATTTAAGTCTACAATGATCACTTCATAAGAACACTTTAGGTCTAATAAATTGACCCTGGTGTAGTCTTTTGCAATCCTTCAATGCAGTCTGTCATTTGTCTGACCATTCACATCGGAACTGATGACCACATAATATTTTCGCTTTTTTGGGGCCATTCTCTGTAAACATTGTGTTTGTGTGCAAAATAAATCAGCATAAATGTACATTAAAAATATACTTTAATTGCCTTCCTTTCCATTCTAAAGTTGTTCTTGAGCAGATTTGATTTCTTCATTTCCAGGACTATAGGCTATTCTCTGTACTTAGCTAGATACACAAGTAGTTGAAAAGTGTTCCTAATAAAGTGGCCAGAGAAGTTTTTAAATGAAGCTTGCTGCACTGTCTTGGTCACAGCTGCTGGTATAGGCCTGTTTCTGCTGCTCCATTGAAATTGAACATGTGCCATGGTCCATTGGTACGGCGGGCCGTGTAAGCTTATAGAAGTGGAAGAGCCAGTGGAAATAGGCTGGTGTTGAAGCAGGAAAAAAACAATGCTGTTCTGGTTGGGATGCTGTTAGTGGTTTTATATTTATTATATATAGTCCATTATATTTAGTATCTATAAGACCGTTAACCATCATGTGTAAATTGGTCACTGCTTGGACTGTCATCTTATGAACAGTTGTCATTGTATACTACCATTGCATAGCTACATATAAACTTTTTCATTGTCAACAATCTCAAGAACAATGATTGGTGGCAAGTTTTACATACTTTATGTCACGAATATGAAGCTTTTAACATTAGTTTGTTGATTTGTAAGTAATGAGCAAAGTCAACTGCAAGGTAGGGGCTAAGATACAAATTCTTAGAAGGTCCCTGCTTCATATACTACGGGTTTTCGGCACTTGCAAGATCTATTACGCACAACATTTTCCTCATTACCAAGTTTTTAAGATAACGCCAAAGGTTTTTAAATCTCTTAATCATTTGGGGCTAGAAAAAGAAGAAAAACTATCAAATACACACACCAAACAATTTAATGTATGTGTTGTGAAGGGGTGCTGATTCTAAATATTTGGTGAAAAGATGCAGCCATCTACAAAATGAAGCTCCCCGTGAGACAATTGTGTGGAATACTCTAAACAGCTACAACACATCAGCTGGAGGCCGTCTGGCTTCTGCAGCTCCTCTTCTGTTTAGACTTGATCAAACTAAATGCTTTATTGCTCCAGAGTCCATTCAGTCACTCTTTCAATTCTTACCAGTCTGTTTATCTGACATTTTTATTTGTTCTTTGACTTCATCCATCCACTTAATGTAACATTTTACTATCTATATTCAAGCGGCATACTCCTCGCTTATTCTTTGGAGGGCAGCCTATTCCGCACAACAGCAGCTGCAGCCAAACAGAGACGTGTACACTGTAAAAGAAATCAGTCTCACTTTTAGCAGCATAGCAAACTAAATACCATGAAAACAAAAGTCATTTCAACATTGGGTTTCCAATTAATAACTTAGGTAAACAACAAAAAGACTTGGGGTTGCCAGAAATCCACTTGTTTGCGTTGCACCCTGACAAGCCCCTTCCCTTTTCAATACTGGCTTAGTCATTCAGTTAGGCATGATTTAGGTTGACTAACTTTCGGCAACTACAGCCCTAAAAAATATGGCTGTGCAGTTTGTATTATCACAACCATAAATGATGTCATATAAAATATTACTTTTAGTACTTGTGTACATTTTCAGCTTCAAGTAAAATCACTACTGTATTTTACAGTCACATTCCTGGTGATGGTTAATTTTTGTAGTGTGGTGCTGAGAATTGGCATTTGCATCTGAATGTCTCGGTACATGCAATGGGGTGTTGTTACTGTACATCATGTCTAAAAAGTGACGGATAATCGTTTCTTATAAAAAGCACGTGACAAAGCCATTTTCCTCGTTTTTAGCCGCGAAAGAGAAAATTGTGGTTAACAGTGTATCATCAGAAACACACTCTTGGCTGAATAAATGAATATATTACAGGTTTGTTCAAGCACTGGAAAGATTTGGTATAGCAGAGCAAGGCAGTTTTTTAAATAAATACATTAAAATAGCAAATGGCAGTGCAAAAAACAGCTAAGTCAAAAGCAAGAGGTAAGGACTTTACAGTGAAAGAACGAGTGACATTTTTGACTAACTGTTGATGAGATAGCACAAAGAATTACCTCTGTGTGTCAAAACAGCTTCTTTTTCTGTTTCATTCTTCCCAACAACCAACAGTTTATAAAAAAAAATAACAATAGTGGTGAAATTACTTTCAATCAAACTTGGGAGCAGCACTATTTATAATTTAGTCCATCTTGGTTTGCTTCCAGTTTGTTAATAATATTGAGGCATTATAACACATAAACATAGGCTCCATATTTCAATTATAACAATGCCCACACTAAAGAGGTGTTACTTTTGCAAAATGAGAAAAATACATTATTAAATTAGACAACAAGAAGTATGGTGCATGCATAGAAGTAAAAAATAACCTTTTTTCAATCTACTAGTGTTTTTGTGAAATACATATAGCCAAAAATAGCAGATGATTGACAGTCGCCTTTAAGCTCACATAGGTTTTTGTGAGATGTTTGACAGATTTAAGCACAATCTGTCAACATAAAGTAGTATGGGTTGCCTTATAAGTGCAACTTCCAATAATATTAATTAGAATAAAAAGAGTTAAAGCCATATTCTAATCAACAATTAACAAATTCATTGTTCTTACCTAGTCTGTTGTCCAGCGCTCCAAAATCCAGCGAGTACTTGACCACATGGTAGTTGTTCCACACATACAGCAGGTTATCTCTAGGATTATAATCCACTGCAGCGATGTACTGGTAGGAGTTTGGGAAGGGGATATCCAGGTAGCCATCTTTACTTAGCTCCGTGTTGTAGATATAGTCGATCTTGTTTCCGGTCGCTTCGTTATCATCATCCTCATAAACCGACTTTACCACATACAAAATCCCACATATCATAAAGGCATTGGAGGCTGAACGCTTGTCGTAGGCTGTGTCCCAAGTGCCTTCAACTCGCAATGTGTAGGGATTGAGCTGGCTGATTACTATACGCCCATTGTTTTGCTCTGTAGCGTAAATAACCCATAGTCCGTTCTCATCTACAGCCAAATCGATGTCTGACTTCCCTCCCCAGCGATATGGAGAGGTGTCATGATAGTTAGCATTGGCGATGATAGCTTCACCACTTTTGATGCGAGTCCGTAGATCGAACTTGACGATGTTGCGAGTGCGTTCCTTGTTGAAGAATAGGGCACCATCGTAGACTACAAAACCAGTTCCGTCAACGCGATGGGGAAGTTTGTAGGTGGTCGTTGGTCGTCCAGCGATAAAATCTTCCTTGGAGGAGTATTCGGTGAGTGTATCGGTGCGGTAGGGTGTCCAGGGCATGTAGTAGATCTTGTCGGATGCCTGCAGGGGGTCCTTGCACCATGCTCCAGACTGATGGTCCGACTCGAAGAGGTGCTCGCTCTGGTACACCCTGCGGAGGAGCCCTGGGCACAGGAAAACTGAGGAGCCAAAAAGGGGAAAAAACAAGTACAGAGTTACATTGGCAGGTAAGGGATGCTGGAAAGTTTAAAGGGGCCTTATTATGACTTTGTATCATGGATTAAAATTTGGTAACTTTTTTAAAACTAATTAGTAAACCTATACATTATGAGAGCTACTGTATTTTTTTCTCAAGTGAAAATGTTTGATTAGATGCCTGCCTCTTCACTGTAAGGCTTTCTCCCATATGGCCATGCCCACTCCACTACTACAGAGATTCTGCATATTTCTGTAGAAAGGTAAAACTCTTCAGCCTTAGCATACAGGATTACTCAAACAGGTTTGAATGAAATAAAATACAACAATGTGTATGTTTAAAACAACATTAGAATATATGCTTAGAATTTGCACAATAGCACCCCTTTAAGACTCTTCTGAGACGTGTAGTATATACAGCCACTGATGACAAGTACATACTGTAGCTGCTCATGCAAGGACATGGAATGAAAAGAAAACCAATTCAATATGGCACCACTTTTAATCACCTATTACCATTTAGCTTTTTGAGTTTCTTTTAATTCAATATGTAGACCCTGACCCCAAAGGCAATTAACTTACAATGTCACTGAACGGAACACACTCACATGGAGAGATGGAGAGATTAGATGAAGGTTATAAATGAAGTACAAAAGATTCGATGTTGCGCAGAATGTCAAGATACATACCGTTCAAATCATAACAGCAGAAAAAAAAAGAGGATTATTTGTAAAATGTCTATAAGCATTCAGTTTTGAACCGAATGATCCTGAACATTTGATGAATTACTAGGCTGTAATTATAAGTTCTGGCACAAAAAGAAGACAAACAAAAAAATAAGAACCGTGATTAAGTGATTAAGTCATCATTATAATGGCCGTCTGTCCATTATTGCATCCACATGACATTTTAGGTCTGCACCATGATTTACAATACTGCACACAATAAACTAATTATATGTGAACTGGTCTGTGCTCAAATCTGATAAAGCTCAGCCAAGGCAATGCAGCTGCAGCAGGTCAATACTAGGCTAGCTAGCGTTTTGCAAGCTAATTTGGCTTTATTATGAATTAGCTTGGACTGAGACTATCGGCGAATGGAACTGTGTATTATAATGTGAATACAGTGCATACCAAAAGGGACGGCAGTGACTAATTGCAAAGTTGGCGTTTTGCTTCCAACCATTTCGGCTGTATCTCGTTGTTGTGTTCTTGGGCAAGACACTTATCACTTACCAATACTAAATGTTTAAGAATGTGTTCATGTTATATTAAATGGTCAGAGTTGTATATAGTTTGGAACCCATGCAAAACTAAATATATAATTTGGATACTCATTGCTGTGAACTTGCCTAGGGAACATGACACCACGCTGACAGTGTTTTGCCGTACATGTGTCAAAGATCTAAATGCTAAAGGTGGAGAAGAAAAAGAAAAGAAAAAGTTAAACCAGAGGCTTCTTTCCTGCTTGTAATTCCTAAGATTTAACATGTTGTCTACCTACGGCTGAAAAGTGTGTCGGCATGTGTCCCATTGCCTAAGCACACATCTCAGTGGTTGCTCTGCTAAATGCTAAAAAGGGTTGGAAAAACAGAAAAAAAGAAAGAGAAAAGATGTGCTTCAGGGTCAGAGAGGTAAGCTTTGCACCAACTAAACTCAAAGAATTGTAAAATATACCAATTATGAATCTGTGCTGAAAAATGTGGGAATAAATAACAGAGATTAAAGTAACCATGGGCCTTTGGTAGGGTACACACTGTGATTTGAAGTTCTTGGGGTATTCTTAGAAGAAAGAAAGTAATGCCCTACAGTGTATCAATGTCAATGGATAACATTTCTTTACTGGCAGAATAGAAATTAAAGTTGTACTATTTTGCATTTTTAAACTCAACTTGTGGTTACAATAATAGGCCCCCTTTAAGAGTATATACTTGAGTCTGGGCCGCTGTTTAGCTCAGTAGGTAGAGCGTGCAGCCACATGCAAAGCCATCAGAGCTTGCCCCGGTGTCGTGAGTTCGAATCCGGCTCATGACCATTTTCCGGATGTCATTCCCCACTCTTCTCCCTGATTTCCTACTGTCCTACCAATAAAGCCAAAAGGCCAAAAAAATATCTAAAAAAAAATTGGTATATACTTGATTCTCTAGCACCTTATATCAAGAATAAAACAATTAAGTAACATTTGTATAAAAGAAATACAAAGAAGTATATCCTAATACTTCTGCTGTCTTTCTGCTGAGTTTTCTATATAAAGGGTTGGAAAAAAGGGGAGGTTTGAAAAGAGGAAAAGACTAGTGATGTGCCTGAGGTCAAAGGAGGTAAGCCTTCCGTCTGGACTCAAAAGAGATTGTAAAAATATTCCGTCCATGAATTTAAGCTCAAAGGTGGGGGAGTAAATGACAGAGAGTTTAAAGTAATGATACAAAAGCAATCATGGCTTTCACGGGGAATTTCACCAAAACTGTTACTGCACCAGCCAAGTCGTTTCAAATAAAAATGCACCGCACCCCCTTTCACCTTCGCTGCTCATTCTCTTCAACAGAGCTTTCACTGACATGTCATTAATTAAAGACTACTATAAAGCTTCACATTTATTACCACCGCCATTAAAAGCACTGCTACTGACTTTGTATTTAATGATTTCTTTTTCATCTTTGACTTCAATCCAGCTTCGCAGTTAACATCTGACTAAAAGACTTGGTGGCATATTCCTCCCATTCCTCAGCATTGAGCTCTCTGGGGCAGATCCACAGTAATTTAAAATTGTGTATACAGATTTCCCTTTATGAATTTGCTTGGAACGAATGGGCAATATAAATTGTATGTACTGTATATTGCAATGTACTGTAAGCAGAAAAGACTGGGGGTTTAAAATCCGTCTCCAACCAGTTCATACTGCCAGTATGTGCTTGAGCAAGACACTTTATCCACTTTGCCTAAATTTGAATTTGTTATATTTATCTGACTGGAGAGGCTGTAAAAGTGGTATGGCCATTTCTTTGTCATATTAAAGCAACTTGAAGACCTCTAAGATTGCTTTATATCTAATCTTAGTCTTTAATTCCTGCTCCAAACAGTTCATAGTGCTGATGTGTCCTTGTTAACACTGAATTAAAAGACTTATTTTTCTCTTAGTATAAACATCCACTAATATTAAGATCTCTGGGGGGAGTATGTAGTGCACAATTGCTGATAAGGGGAAGAATATGAGTGCTATGAGCTGTCTACAGTATTGACTGGTGAGTCCCTGAAGGTTATATCCATCAACATGTTAGAGCAATAATCAAAAATGCTGACAGCTTATTGGACAGGCTATTGATCATACCGTATAGCCTTCTGCCTTAATGTTATGCAGCTGATAAAGCAGGGCTGGAATAATCTGTGGTTGTTAAAAGTAATAGAAAACATCCTGGGATTAGGCTTGGCTTCATGGAGGTACAATGGTAATGACCTACACATAAAGAGCTGCAGCAGTCAATGGATTAATCTTCTTCATTGGTTGATCAGAAATTAATTGGCCCATTTTGTGCTCTTTTCAATCATTTCAAATCAGATTATTCAGATTATTATTTCATATTTTAGCACATAAAAAGCTATACAGAAAAACCTCTCCCTATTAGGAGCGGCTGTCTATGGAACTCTAACGCCTGAATTCCACTGCATGCGGTTCCGCTCCGCTCCGCCACGGAACGACCTCAGCTGCAATTACGCAGCCTTTGTTTTCAATGAGAGTGTTTCCACTGCAGACACGATTGCACATTAAAAGGTCTCAAATCTGCAAAAACATAGCATTGTATGCTCATTGTACTCGCATATTGAAGAGGAAATACACGTGGAATAATCTTGATAAAAAAACGAATCCATCTCTATTTTAGCTTCCTTTTCTGTCCATCTAATGAATATAGGGTTGTTTTTGACTGGGTAACGTCTTTATCAAAAGATTTTTCGTAATTTATCTCTTCTCGATTCCGCATGCTCCTAGGAGGCAGCCCTGGGCATCTCGCACCGCAACGGAGGGGAGCTGAGCGGAGGCAGTGGAAATTGGGAAGTTGAGCGAACGGCTGAGAAGTGCGTGGCGTAGCGGAGCGCATGCAGTGGAATCCAGGCGTAAGCCCAAAATAGGAGCATGCACTACTAAGGCCATCTATTCCCCTGATGACCATGCCTACTTAACTACATCAGCCCACATTAGTGCAAAAAACTTCATTTGTAACACAATCACAAGCACTTCCTTTACAGCACAAGAGAAGGTCAGCACCTCAGTACTGAAACAAGCATGAATGAAACAAAGTTGTCATTGGCAGGAAAAACATTATAAAAAACATTATAGCATGGAAGAAAGATGAAAATGTAGTGTAACAATCTGAAAGTTGCTGCCCCTGAAACTTGTCTATTTCATAAAGAATGGCATGTGAAACCAGCAGATGAACCCACAATGAAACCACCACCAAAAATGCACCTTGAGTTACTATGGAAAAAGCAGGTGAATAGAAAAGTTGTCTGTATTTAGTTACCTTTTTGTTCCACTTCTATATGTTTAGGCATGGAGGAGAGAAAGACAGAGAAAAATACAAGTCTTGGTTAATTATTTTGTGGGGGGAAAAGTTTCATTCACACAACATTTGAAGAATGTGGAGTTAGTGGAATCATTACATTTGATAATGAGCTTTTAGAAGGCAGAAAAAAGACTGCACCAGATTCTGTGGAGGAGAGCATTGATTAACAAATACAATACACAAACATACATCAACATTAAAACCCAAACTTCAGTATTGAAGCTGTACAGGTGCATTATATAATCTCATTAACAAACCTGCAAGAAGAATGTGCATTTTATAATCTTCACAAACAGACATTTAATGGTGCCAATTTACCTCACCATACACGTAATCAGTCATGTTTACATACATTTGACAATTGTTAACACAAACAGTTGCCGGAATTGCATCTGACTCACACATTCTTTCACTAGTAAATGATAATTAGCCAGTCCTTGCTAAGAGGCAACAGTGTTTA
>JAVQKG010435070.1:0-15518 GCA_036025885.1 Hypseleotris bucephala | reverse complement strand
TGGTGATTTTTAGTCTGACTTTGATGAGAGATCAGAGTGTTTTCTTCTTTCTTGGGATATTGCCTTTTTCTATTTCTTAAAAATTGTATAAAATTGTCATTGCATTGTTTATCAATTATTGTAGTTGTATAACCCAAGGTCCCTAATCTTTTAATTTAATTTTTAGGGAGGAGATTGAGAAGCAGAAAGCAAAGGAACGTTACATGAAGATGCACTTGGCAGGGAAAACAGACCAGGCTAAGGCAGACCTTGCCCGCCTCGCCATCATTAGAAAACAAAGAGAGGATGCAGCAAGAAAAAAAGAGGAAGAAAGAAAAGGTAAGTACTCACTGCTGGTAGCAAACAAATATACACCCAGTAATCTATGAGAATAAAGTCATACATTGTTTACTCTATTTTTTTCCCTTTACTTTCAGCAAAAGAAGCAGCAGCAGCGGCAGCAAAAGGAATGAACTCACTCTCGTTGAAATGATTGAGTATTATCAGAGGTCTATTCAAGGACTGGACTGGAGCTATATAACAGATTTGCCTATTTTTAAAGGAAGAGTTAAAGGAGAAGAGTATTTCACAGTATATTGTAATTTGTGAAATGTTTAAGGAGACACTGAGGTTGAGGATGTTACGGCACAGAAAAATGGCCACGGTATCATGGTTTTAACATCAAAACTGACAATATTGTTTCTCCACATTCACGTGGAATAACTATTTGCCTGAACATCATTTTATTAATAATGGTATACTATTACCAACTTTTAGCTTTGCCATTTTGTTTTTGAAATTGTAATTTATCTTACTTACCCATGGGTTAAACCATCAAATGGTCAGATTAATTATTTTAAAGCATTCACATTATTTATTTTTAGTTTATTTCTAAGTGAGCAGGCTGTTGGATTGACGGCTGTGTAAATGGTATGACGAAGTACGTAAATATAGAGTATAAAAATAAAACTACCATTTACTTTTTGAAAATTGTGGTGTAAAAGTCTTTTGTGCGTACCAGCACCACTTACATTCACACTGGCTCCAAACCTTACTTTGTCAAAATTAATACATACAAAATGAGACCTAGTCCTAATAATATCAATACAACACAAACATGAATTGTTTCCACATAAACCACTGAATGCAATTTTGGTCTACTTTGCCTAATTTAATTAATTAAAATTACAAAATGATCCCATGGATGTATTATGAATGATCCCTGTAAATTGAGCAGTTGTCCCTCCAGCCTGACAGAGGGCCCTAGTGCAGACACAGTTTATGAGTGTTGCTCTGAGAGGAGAAGAAGAGGCAGACTACGCTGATTGCGTAATACATCCATGGCTGATTGGTGCAAAGTTTCGCGGACTTTATCCTCCACAGAGCAGCTTTTTTTGTTTGTGCCTCATGGTCTGAGCCTGTCCAGTCTGCAGCTGACCGCAGCGGGATTTTACTCAGTTGGTAAGCTAAGCTTACGGGGATTCTTCTTAAAAACACACATCTGCAGAATTTAACTTTATGTATTGAATATGATCAGATTGTTAGAAATATTGTTTATGGTCAGCGCTCAATTGTTTTAATGTCTTGCTGATGCTATTAGAGGTGGCTCTGTGCAGGTTGCATTCACGGAACAAATGTATATAAAGCCAAATAACTGAAAACCTGTGAATTACAAATCCTCAAAGCATGTAGTTGAAATGTTATGAGTCTAAAGGTAGAGCTGTCATATCAACTGCTGTGCACATACTTTGTTTGGGTCTGTCGCTAACTTATGGGTCAGTGGAGCACAAGAAAAAGCAGTTATAAAAATCATATGGGCGACGACATGGCGTCAAAAACAGTAAAACTCGACCTAAATTTTGGTTGTTGTAAAGACAGTAAAATCATCTGCCGAGACGTATCGGGTTACCTTATGTTTAGTAATAAGTGGTGTCATGACATGACAATCTCGGGTCATGTGGGTCAATGAAATGTGCAAAGTTTAACTGAGGCCAAGTCACGCAACTGCTAAAATGCTGCAAAACAAATCGCTCACTGAGCACTGATAATTGAGAACATTTGCGCAAATTTAATTGGAGGAGCTCCCTAACATATTAAAAGGGGTTATCTTTAAGTATAACTAGGTCACACTTGTTATGTCACCAATATGTTCTCTGTATTTGTGTTTGAAGGTTATTCATATTTCAGTTCTCCAACTTGTTAGAAGAAAATCGATAACCATGTCTCTGACAAATGGCCATTGTATAAGCAAAGAAACATGGGACTCTCATAACAAGATGATGCTGGAGCCTCTGGCGGCCAGCGACTCTGAGGTTAGTAGAAAGTGACTGTTTATAGTTAGTAACCGTTTATTACATTTCTGTCAAAATCTTCACATATTTAGTTTATTACACTTTATTTGACTAGAGCGAGACACACTCTTTTTCACAAATCTGAGATGGCCTATTTTATGTTTCAGGTGTTCTCCATCATAAAGAATGAGAAGCACAGACAGACTTATGGGTTGGAGCTAATAGCCTCAGAAAACTTTGCGAGCAGAGCTGTTTTAGAGGCTCTGGGCTCCTGTATGAACAACAAGTATTCTGAAGGGTATCCCGGGCAGAGGTACGTACGGTCAGATAAGGTCCTCCTATGTGCCCAGTCAGTCAATAACTTACATAATATTTTCAGGTACTATGGTGGGACAGAACATGTTGATGAGTTGGAAAGACTTTGTCAGAAGAGGGCACTGGAGGCCTTTGGTCTGGACTCCGAGAAATGGGGCGTCAATGTGCAACCATACTCAGGTGCAGCATCTACTACTACTGTATGTGGCCTTTTAATATGACATTTTTCTGACTTCTAAGGTCTTTTTCTTTAGGTTCGCCTGCTAATTTTGCCGTCTACACAGCTGTTGTTGAGCCCCATGGAAGAATCATGGGATTGGACCTTCCTGATGGAGGTCACTTGACTCATGGCTTTATGACAGAAAAGAAGAAGATCTCTGCAACATCTATATTTTTTGAGTCAATGCCCTATAAGGTAATTTTTTTCCTTTTTGCTGATTAAATGATTGTAAATGTATTAATAAATATTTAATTTTGTTTTAAGGTGAATCCTGAGACAGGTTACATTGACTATGAAAGACTCCAAGAAAATGCAAAACTTTTTCACCCAAAACTAATCATTGCAGGTGGCACTTCATTTACATATTTACAATATACACATATGCCTGATTTATGTATTGATTGATTTGTTTACCTTTCTTATACCAGGTACAAGTTGCTATTCTCGTAATCTAGATTATGCCCGTATGAGGCAGATTGCAAATGAGAACGGAGCATATCTCATGGCAGACATGGCTCACATCAGCGGATTAATTGCTGCTGGAGTGGTCCCTTCACCTTTTGAATACTGTGACATTGTTTCGACCACGACTCACAAGACACTTCGGGGCTGCCGAGCTGGAATTATCTTCTACAGGAAAGGTGGGTGACCATACTTACGAAAATATAAATATACAGTGTTTCATTATTTGATATTGTAACATACTTTGTTTGTTGGTAACAGGGGTACGAAGTGTTGACGCTAAAGGCAAGGAGATCATGTACAACATAGAATCTCTCATCAATCAGGCTGTATTCCCTGGGCTACAGGGAGGGCCACACAACCATGCTATTGCAGGTAAAGTGTTCTTTTTATATAATGCTAATTTAAACCTGTTATGTTCTGCCATTATTGGAGTGTATTTCTCTTCTTAGGTGTTGCCGTGGCTCTAAAACAAGCTATGACACCAGAGTTCAAAGCCTATCAGATGCAAGTTTTGTCCAACTGCAAGGCCCTTTCTAATGCACTTATTGATCATGGTTACAAGATTGTTACTGGTAATGCTGTATATTCAGCCTTGAACTGTCTTAAAATTATGGTTGTGTAATTTCTAAATGTATTCATGTTGTTGTGTAGGTGGCTCTGACAACCACCTCATCCTGCTGGACCTGCGCACCAAAGGCACCGATGGAGGGCGAGCCGAGAAAGTTTTGGAGGCATGTGCTATTGCTTGTAATAAGAACACCTGTCCAGGTACCATATGGAAACAAAAATCATCATATACTTGTTGTTTTATGTAAGAAAGTTTTCATTGAAAAACAATATTTTATTATTTATTATCTTCACTCATTTTCTGTAAAGGAGATAAAAGTGCTTTGCGCCCCAGTGGCCTAAGATTTGGTTCACCTGCTTTAACCTCCAGAGGTTTAGTAGAAGAGGACTTCAAGAAAGTAGCTGAGTTCATTCACCAAGGTAACCTGTACAAGCTTTGTTTTTATGTGTTTAACCATTGCCAAGCTAACTGTACTCTCTTTCTTTAGGCATTGTACTGACCTTGGAGGTGCAGAAAAGCATGGATCCTAAGGCGACACTGAAGGAGTTCATCCAGGCCCTGTCGCAGGGGGAGAAGTTTCAGGAGCAGATCAAACAGATCAGGGCTGAGGTGGAGGCCTTTGCTGGTCAGTTCCCCATGCCTGGCCTTCCAGAGCTGTAGTCGTGTCCCCTGTCCAGAATATGAATTACTACTGTATTGTGATTGAGT
This sequence comes from Hypseleotris bucephala, assembly GCA_036025885.1. Lineage (NCBI taxonomy): Eukaryota > Metazoa > Chordata > Actinopteri > Gobiiformes > Eleotridae > Hypseleotris > Hypseleotris bucephala. The sequence continues at coordinate 10,972 of JAVQKG010435070.1, read as the reverse complement.
GGCTCTGAGTGGTTTCTGTAATTGCATTTTTGTAAATTCTCTAAATAAAACCATGAGCTTTAATATGAAAACATATTTTAAATTATTCTACAATTTACAATTCCAAAGAATACCACTTTTACCAATACTGAATGCAACCACCAACATAATGTTCTGTTGAGAAATAAATAAAACCTTTGTAAAATTGTGCATTTGTTACTGTGTATTACAGTATATAGCCTACACTGCCATGGATAAATCCAAAAAGGGCCATGAAACTTTGAATTGAAATTTGATCATTTTACTCACAGTGAGCATTAAAAGTTACTGTATAGTTTTGCACTCATCAATATAAATAGTTATTCATTTCACTTTGCTGATAGATACTTTGTAAAGAAATTGTGTATAACATATCAAATGTTTAAATTATGAAAGAACAGCTAGGCCATAATGACGTTTTTGGTGAACCTACATTAAAGTTAGATTTGATCGACTTAACCCACAACACAATATATTGTAATGTATAATGATCTTTACACCTGTGCTCTGTGATCTGCTACGTGCATCGACACACAGCGATCGTTTGGTCGAGCCTGGTGCAGAGGAGAGTGGATGGCGCGCCTGTCTTCTTCAACACTTGTTTGACCATGGCCAGCTTTTAGACGAAAATAAAACGCTTTAATAGGTTGTAAATATCGACCAAATATTAGACGAAAAATAACGAAAAAAAAAAGGCTCCTTTCTCGACGTTAGCGGTCGATCCAGCCAACTTCGTTAGCTTCAAGGCTAATGAGTAAAGTAACTACAAGCTAACGTTGCTACGTGAACGTTTTTCTTAACTTTGTCGGTAAAGTGAATCGACATGCAGGACTTACTGGCTAACGTGGACCACATAAAGTTTGACCTGGAGATCGCCGTGGAGCAGCAGTTGGGTGCGCAGCCCCTGCCTTTCCCCGGCATGGACAGTAAGTGCATCTGGTTAGCAGCTAACGCTACATTAGCCTCACTCAACACAGTTAACAACAACAGTGAATGACACAATTCATCCAAACTATTTCTAAAAGCATGACTGTGCCTACAGAGTCCGGGTCTGCTGTGTGCGAGTTCTTCATGAGGGCAGCCTGTCAGAAAGGTAAATACATGATATTATAAAATACTACCTTTAAATTACTACAGAGTAATAAGTGTTTTTATCCACAGGTGGGATGTGCCCTTTCCGTCACATCAGTGGAGAGAAGACTGTAGTTTGTAAGCACTGGCTCAGAGGGCTGTGTAAGAAGGGTGATCAGTGCGAGTTTCTTCACGAGTATGACATGACTAAGATGCCTGAATGCTATTTCTATTCCAAGTTTGGTAGGTTTTACAAATTTAAGACACACTTTGTTCTTTTTTCCTCTGTATTTACCTTTGTGAACTGTCGCAGGTGAATGCAGCAACAAAGAATGTCCTTTCTTACACATTGATCCTGAGTCCAAAATCAAAGACTGTCCTTGGTATGACAGGGGCTTCTGTAAACATGGTAAACACTTTGTTGTTACTCTTATAACATATTTTAATAGCTGTTTTCACTCTTACTACTGTAATAGTAGCTTTTCATGAAGACAATTGTATTCTTGTTTGGCCACAGGCCCTGACTGCAGACACAGACATACAAGAAGAGTGATATGTGTGAATTATCTTATTGGATTTTGCCCAGAAGGAAAGTCGTGTAAATTTATGCAGTAAGTATTTACATTTTCACAGTATATATTATGCAAACCTACAGATAACAAATAAGCTCTATTTGTGTTTTGCGTTGGTTCAGTACAGTATTCACTTTTAACTGAGCTGCTTTTTTAACAAACAAGTACATATTAATTTAAAGTAACGCAAACATCTTGTAATCTCCAGTCCTCGTTTTGAGCTGCCAATGGGAGCTTCAGAACAGCCCCCTCTGCCACAACAAGGCCAGAACCAGGGAAAAGTAAGTCAACCTTACATGTACATTGATTTTATAGTTCTAAGCTTTAAATGTTTAAATATCTTATTTATTTTTACCAGGCCATATCTACAGTAGGACGACCTTCACTTTCACTAATCCAGTTGACCAACTCAAGTCCAGGCCAACGACCACAAAACCACATGACTGGTAATTTAATGCCACAAAATAACATGATGGGCAACAGAGGCCCTCGGCCACTGGACCAAGTGACCTGCTATAAGGTTAGTCATGGAACTTTACATTATGCAGTGTGCACAATTGACACATTTACAGCCTCAATCTCATTTGTTGGATTTGTTGTTTTGTTGTTTAGTGTGGTGAAAAGGGACACTATGCCAACAAGTGCACTAAAGGCCATCTCGCCTTCCTGAGTGGACAGTAGGATCAGCCCTGAAATACAAACATGGCAGTGCTGGAGTTCTCAGCCTCATCTGTGAGTGAAACTACTGTGGGACAAATAAAGAGGCAGCCAGTATGCTGGATGGTTTGAAGGACTAATTGCTGGTGGAGCAGCAGGGACTTTGGTGCAGACACAGGCAGCTGTAAGAAAGGACAAATGGGTTGCTACAAAATATGGTCACACATAAATGCCAAGGAACATACAAAATATCCTATAAAACTGACTTTGTCTGTACACAGATCTACTTCTGTAGGCAGCCTGTCTTTGGTGTTGTGGGTTTGCTTGTGTCATGACCTAAATGTGGAGGACATTGGAGGTCAAATGTGCTAAACCCACCTTTGTGTGGATTGTGCCTAGATTTTGTCCACACTTTTGCACTTGTTGGGTTTTCTCGAGCTTCACTTTCAAATGCTGCAGATTCTAAAAAAAGTGGGCTACAATTTTGTGAATTAAGTCAGCATTCACGTCATTGTGTATATGACGTTCAAATAAACAAGTTTGTGCTGTTAAAGATGTGTGTGATTTATAAACTTTGTCCGACAGAAGTACGTTATTACATACAGCATGAATTACTGCATTCTAGAACAGTTGGTATTAGTGATTTGCTTGGTTCCAGGGGATGGCAAAATCAGTTATGAAAATCTGGGAAAATCATTGAATACAGTACACGATGATGAAGGTTCTGATTCATCCAGGTAGGTCATTCTGAAGGTTGAAAAGGGAAACTGAAAACCTTGTCCAGATGCCCTTTTCAACCTTCAGAACTGTACTGTTGTACTTTACTGTAACAAAACCAAGTGTTCATATTAAAAAAGGAAATTAAGAATTAAAATGAGTCTTTTGTATAAGACTACTAAAATTGTGATCTTGAGATTGATCAAATAAAATAGTGATATTTTCACTTGATGGTTGTATCTTTACAATATTCCTTTTAGATTTCTAGTTTATCTTAGGGGGTATACTGTATCTAGGGTATGTCCAGCTAGCTTTGCAGTACAAATGAGACATTCACTAATAACTCTTAATATTTATTGGTCACAACAATTACATTTTTAACAAACAACTGAAAGCAGAGGGAAGCCATTCGTCCAAATCCAACCCCCGTCTGATGGCTGAAGATTCTCAGTGGTACTTCCTCCAGCGATCATGTTCTGAAACAAAATAAGGTTTGCTTAGTTTTGAAATTTAACAAAACAACAACAATAGTGTACTCACTTATGTGGTCAAATTCCCACAAGTAGCTGATGGCCACATAACCAAAAAGCACCATAGCCACACCACCAATGCCTCCCTTCTTTACGTTTATGTACTTGTTGTAATATCTCTCGTGGCCTGAAAAGGTGTAAAGACATATAAAACTCTGTATTTACAGAATAGTCAGAAGAACATGATTATTTTAATTTATAAACAAATATACCTCGGCGGATTGAGGCAATGAGACCATTAGGAGTGAAGTCTCGACCTCCGAGCCAGCTGCCGATCTCACCCAACTTCACATCCATGAGCCGCTTCTCAACCACGGGAACTGTAAAAAAATATATATATTATAAAATGATAAGAAATATTGTATTTTTAGATAATCAAACGTGCTTAACAGAAGTACAGGCTTCTTCACACATTATACAGTGATCTTTTACTATGCACACCTAAATAAATAAATAAATAAAATAATCAAGGTGCAACAAATAAACTATGGTAGACAAATGGTTTATTTAGCAATGCATTTACGTTCACTGGTGAACTTAACCTTACTTTATTCAACTTTGACCATTGGAACTTCCAATACTATGCTGACACTTTATACAAAGCTTGTGTTTAAGCAAACTTCAGCCCAACAAAACAGCCCAAGTTGTATGTGTATTATTAAATAGGTGCAACCAAAAATCACTACTTTATACGGACATTATAACAATATATAGGCTACTCATAGTGTCCAAACCAAGTCGGTACACCGTGTAACGATAACGCCATTTGTTCCAAGACAACCCAAACCAACAAAGACTACATATCATTGATTGCAACATGTTAGTCTGCTGCAGCACGAAATGAAAATTAGATGTACAGACAGATTAAAATTATATAATTAGGTTGACAGTTCTGTGCAAAACCGACAATGACGCAAAGTCCTTGACGCTACTCCATGTATTCACCGCGGACCTTAGAAGACTTTACCTCAAAAAAGACACAAATATCCTTTCTCAGAGAAAAATAATAGTTAATTAAGGAACAATAATGAACTAAATTGGAACAAATAGACAGAATAATTTTATATTTTGACAGAGGGCACGCTGAATTACCTGGTCTGTCCGCCATCTTGACTGGTTCGGAGAGCTTGAGGCAGGGAATGATGGGAAAAAGAAAAAGTGCATTATGGGAGATTAAATGTAGGTTTTCACCATGTCCACAAGGAGGCAGCAGTTGAACTAAATTAATACAGTTATAAATATTTTAAACCCACGATATACCAAACCAAGTATGAAAATTGAACTTGGCTACATTTTATTTATTATTGAGGCTAATTTTCAAATCGAAATTTTAATGGGGTCACACCAATTACAAAAGCCAGTAGGATTTATTTTGTCTTTTGATTAGTAAGTAGGCCTATTAGACATAACATTCTGCCTTGTAACCCTAAAAAAAGCATTCTCACATTTTGTTCTAGTTCCCCTGTGTTTAGCCTAGTTCAGGACTGACTCTCTTGGCTCTTCATCAAAGAAACCAGACAATCAATATGGGCCAGACCAGCCTGTGGCAAAGCACCACCTCAAGCCAGTTTATAAGTGGCATGAGGTAGTGTTGTATGCAGCTATGTCCCACTGGAACTGACCAAATGCAACTCTCTTAGATCCCCAACACACTTGTCCAGAAAGCATGTATACTGGTCTCCATCCAAGTCTATATACAGTGCATCCTCGTGCATCCTCTTTGCGTTATTAGGCTGATTTCTCTGTTCTCCTATAAATGATTTTTCATCAGATAGGTGATCTATAAAATATACCCTGTCATTGCAAATCGCCTGACTTTAAAATTAACTCCATATTATACTGCTCTGTCAATACCTTTGCTTGCTTGTAACCTGACCACCCCAACCCATTCTCTTTGTTAGTCAAGTGACGTGGGTCTAAAACCTTTCCCATCAGTTTTCTAAAAAGTTTAAATCATCATACAATCTACATTTAGTGATTAAGTTGTTAAAACTTGATTTGACAGCAACATGACTATACATGCTGCATGACTCCACCTTTACTAGTAGGCTACTTAAAAGTTCTATGCAATTTCTTTAGACTGCATTTCTGATTCTTTATTTTATTTTCAGGCAATAAGATACATCATACATACAGCCTGAAATGCAAACTAAACCTAAACCAATGAGTGCATGTATCTGGTAATAATGCTTTGTGAGTCTTCTATTACGATTGATTCCTTTCACATTGAAGCAGTCCTTGAGATCCACTGTTGAGGATATTGATTAGTCTCACTTTCACAGTTCTGGCACTGACCAGAAGCAGTCAAATTGGTCATTAATTGGGATGCAGAAGACATTGGACAAAAACAAGCCTAAAGGATATCAAGTTAATGCAAATTGGCATGTTTTTCTTGAAACATAAAACATAAGCATAAACATAGAGGACAGGACAGCTGTCCTCTATTTATTCTGCCCTTCAAAGTCCATCTTGGTCTGTTACTATCTTGACTTTGTATGATTTATACCCAAAGCCGGCCAGTTCCCCTAATCCAATCTCCTTGTATGCAGTTAGAGAGGAAGAACACAGCACAGAGGTGGGCAAATTCCCAACAGTGCATCACAGACCCAGGGCATATAATGTCGTTTGACCTGTAAAGGTTACCAACAGTAACGTAATCTAATTTATAGACTAAACCAAAAGCAGAAATGACCCTGCGGGCGGGTTCACCTGTTGGTTGATTAGTTTTGTTTGTTTTGTACAAAGTTGCCTTTGGTCTAGTGCTTCACAGGAGTCTGCACCAGCTCCACACACACAAACACACACACAAAGCACAAGGGGACGATGATTTTATTCCACGTCAAGAGGCAGGTGCCCTGAGGTCCACCAGGGAGACAGCTCTTTGATGCTGATGGAGAGAGATAGAGGAAGACGAATGCAGGGGCTGGTGGAAAAGGGTTTGTGGAGAATAAAGGACAGTGAGCGGATAAAGGCATAAACTGTAAAAGAAAAAAGAAAAAAGAACAGTTGAAAAAGAGGGAGTAAAAGACAGAAAGAGGAGGGGGTTGGTCTCTGCACAGAGCTCTACTCATGACATTTACACAGCAATCCTCCCATCACTCCCTGCATGCATCCGTCATGCGCTTACTCTACAATTCTATTACATGTAGACTTGTATTTTGCACAATTACTACTATTACACCTATGGTCTTTTCCCAAACTTGCAATTTCCTTTTACACATCAACGTGTCACCACCTATTCTTATTCTCTTCTTCTTTACACTTTTTTTCTATCGTTGACCTGCCTCTTTCCCCCTCAATGTTTGATACAATCCCCATTCAAACCTAAAGACACACCAGAGGGACAGTTGGTAATAGCTTTATAAACCCTCCTATCATTTCAATAATCTCTTCAGTGATAGTGCGATCACGGGGGAGCTGCTAAAAGGACCTCTCCGGCTCCGATGAAGCTCCCACCGGAGACCTCAGTGGGCTGGTGTGGTAGAGGAGCTTAGCCTACTACATGTGTGCAAAAGCTCCATGGGGACCATTCATTCCACACTGCGATAATGGCCTCAGCCACTAAATCAAACTTTGCCATTCATACTCACTTGCACACTTTAATGTAATGGGTACTATTAGCGCAGCGCCTAATCAGAGTTGGACTAGTGCAGAATACAAAGCAGTTCGGTGCAAAGCGGAAAGACTAACTAAGGACTATCAGATATTAGAATAATTAATAATGCGTGTAATCAGTTCGGAGAATGGCAGGGAAGAAAAACTGATTTCTTAATAATATTGATGGTAATAAGTTGTTTTCCTATTCTATACAGAAAATTTGGTTCCCAGTCAGAATCAATTGAATTTCCTGGGGCAGAACAAATGAACAGAGATAAACATTTTAGAACCTTCAACCAAATTCAATTAAATTTTTTCCTTTTTACATTGGAACCCAAAACTCTCCTTTCTTGTTATGTCTTATCTCACCACTCAGTCTAAAACACAAAAATATAAATATTAAAATAATGCAACATCAGAGTACCAGACTCGTTGCTCTATTGTGCAACACTGTATACACAATCACACAGCGCATGCACAGGGACCCAGCTGCCTATTTCAAATGATAAAGGGGCTCACTGTTACATAGCAACCTTTAATAAACAACTGCTGCAAGATGGGAGCTGTGATAATGAGAGGCACACAAACAAAGCTGCATGTCTCTAAATGTCTCTGAGCTTTGCCAGGGATTTGGTACAGACGAGTGTGCAAGTGCAGAGTCAAGCTAACGCACACACAGGCTAACCACTCCAGAGAGCTCAGATCTGAACTGAAAAAGAAACAGCGAGCAGTGAACTGTGAATAGCATTATCTGAGCCTCGAAAGAAGATTTAACTTGTCTGGCTGCACTATTTTATAGCCCGCGATTTGCTAACACAAGCCCCGAGAAGAAGATTCAATCTTTAGGAAGTTTTAATACACCGAAAAGATTTGTCTGTATTACATTAAAACAAGAAGCTCTATCAACGCACTGGCCCTATCGTGCAATGGTAAAGATACTTCTGGACTTCCACAGCTGCCCTGGATGGCTGCCAGTTTGCGCCTACGGCCCTTCTGACCACTACCAAACACCAATCACACAACCACCCGGGATAAGTGTCTTGCCCAAGGACACAACACCCCAAAATTTGCACTTATGATTGTAGTTAGTATCCTATAAAAATAGCCACCTATTACTGAACTTGGCTAAAATATCACTATATACCAACCATTACTTGCATGACATCCTGCTAAGAAATCCCCAAATGAACATAAAACATAGCTTCCGCAACAGAAGATGAACATGAACACCTGCCTTGAACATGTGCACAGTGAGTATTCCTGCTCCAACACCTTTTTTCTGTCACTTACAGATGAAATGCGCCTGTACTGTCACAGCCTAACAACAACAATGTGGATTTACAGTGGGGCTTTTCCAAGTGCTCAAGGCGCTTTCCAGATTTCACAGCACCAGCGTCTGTGAGGCTGTCTTGTTGATCTATTTAACTACATTCCCATTTTTCTGGAGAGAAGTAGCAAGCGGGAAAAATGTGCCGAGATCATGCACCGGAGCATAATGACATTTGGTATTATACTGCTGTAGGGAGCAGATTACAAATGTACTAGTCCCATCTGGGTGTGGGAAAGACTAATATACTGCCAGGATCTGCAGATGTTAAAAATGCTTGTGCTCGCTCTATAGGGTGGAGAGAAAATGAAGTCAGTTACATTTGTTTTGCACCCTTATGGTTTCATTTGCATAGACTGCTGTTTACTGCTGTAACATCAAAAAGACTAAAAAAGGCATGTACTTCTAAAGAAAACTCTCTTGTTACTATTTCGTCAAAATGAAAATCCATGGCAGTGTTTCAACCTCAGACACAAACTCTAACAAAATGTATTGTTAGTAGCAATTACAAGCCACTATCAAATAAAAATTACAACTGTATTTCGATATGTCTGCTTTTATAATGAGTTTTCTGAGTTTTCTACATCTCTAAAAATGACTCAGTTCTGACCTCTCGCCAATTTACAATGTCAGTAAAAAATCTCATTCTGTGTCCTCTTTGTCTCTCTGTTATGCCACTTAAAAAGTCCTAGCTACACTTTACTACTACAGTTACTACCTCTCTTCACCCGCCTCCTCCTTACACACCCCTCTCAACTTTACTTTCCCTCCAAATCCAGCAGAGCCACATGGCATACCAACACACACAGAAGCCTGCAGTGAGTTTGAAGCGTTTTAGTTCTTGCTTTTGTGTGAATTTGCTCTGCTATATCTCTTCATTTTAGACAAACCATATTTCGTTTTCTCTTTCCTCCATCACCACTTCAGCTCGTCCCTGTCTATGTTCATCTTGTGACAGCTCCACCTTTCTGCTTATCTTCTTCATCCATCCATTTCCACATCTGTCACCATCCCTCGCTCCCAGTGCTTCTGCAGTTACACCTGCCTTGTTCTTTTCATCCTACCACCTCACCTAGACGCCTCACACCTCATTACCTGCACTTCTTCTTCCTAGGGCTTATTTCTCAGTCTTTTCTGTCTTTCTCCAGCCGTGTGATAGGATTAGGGCCCCATCTGTCTGTCTCTACTGTTTAATTTTTTATGTTTCCTGTGCCTTTGCTTAAAATGTTCTCACATAATTTCTTCCTTTTCCTGTTTTTCTTTATCTCTTTTCCCCAGAATTGAGGGTAGGTAGCAATAGGCACTACAAATATCAGTATGCAGAGTCATGGTGCTGTGGCTCTGTCGCCATTGATTGAACCAAAAGCTAAATATAGACACGGTTAAGGCTCAGCATCTTTGCCAGGCTGGAAGAAAGGGTGGGAGGGTCCATGGGAGGAGGGATGCAAATAAACACTGCAAAATGTAGTAATAGCAAGAAAAACATTATTCGTGCATTTCAATGAAAACCGGGGAAAATGCACTCATCCCACGACGCAGGAAAAAACGAATTCCATTTGCGTGAAGGAGGTGGAACATGGTGTGACCTTTTTACACATTCATAACAGTGATCTGCTCAGAAAATGTATTTATGGGACACACGTGGAAGCAAAGGAGCACATTTTTTCTGGGCTGATTGCTATAGGGTAAAACAATGTGACAATCTATTACATTTCATAACACAGCACAAATCCAGGGCTATAAGCCTTCCTGCCGGGCGTGCAGCATAGACAAGTTACTGCCAAGAGGAAAAGCGCAAGACGAGCAGATGAAGACAGACATTTGGCAAGTCAGATGTAACCAGGACAGACAGGTGAGATGATAGGAAGATTGGTAATTACAAACAGCGTAGCTAAAAAGAAATACTGTATATATACAAAAAATACACGTGCCAGAAATTTCATGCAGATTAAATGGTAATGTGTTTGTGAACAAGGATGAAAACACACAACTAGCACAACTAGTGCCAGAGTATGACTCATAAAAATTGGAAAGAAATTCATGTGCGAATAAATGTGTTGTTAACTTATAAAGACAAAGGACACAAGAAAAGGTGTGCTTAATTCTGATCTGTTATGTTCTGATATGTGTTTATTGGCTGGCATTGGCAAGAAATAATCACTTGCCCAGAGCTGTACAAAGACTGAAATTGAGTGAAGACCTTGCTCTGGTAAAATAAAAGCAATGCAAATGTCTGTCTGCATGATGAATGCACTTGCCATCATTTGAAGTCCTTTTAAATCAGGTCTTTGTTTCATTGTGGGCATTTTCAACCATTTGTCTCTTTTCCTTAAATAAAACTACTGTGACTTTTAAAAAGTGATTCTGATTTCAGCTTAGACAGCTTATTGAGGTGAAGAGTATACTCCTATCTTGAGCCTATACCCCAGGTGAGTCCTGAACTATTAAGGCAATTGTATGGTCAAAGAAAAAGTAGCATTCAT
>JAVQKG010434986.1:0-24193 GCA_036025885.1 Hypseleotris bucephala | reverse complement strand
TCCATTCTAACATTTTTGCACAATATTCTACAGCATAGGCTTTACTTAGTACTTCACTTATTACTGTCATGACAACTCCCACAACAAGACTAAAATGTATATACATGTACTGTATACTGTATAATCTTATAAACATCATCTAAATTTTTGTCTCCACTAAACTGCAACATAAATCACTACTACTTGCTCCTGGGCCTGGTAAGATCTAAGCTACACATTCATAGGCCTGAAAATGGCAGAGGGCTGAAGCTTCATGTTTATTTTGCATTTGAAACAGTGAAGAAGAAGTTGGGGGAGGTGAGGATTGGGTCTGGGTCTTTTTGCGAGGAATGACATAAATGTGCAGAAGTGGTTTCATATGCAGAGACTGAAGAGGCCCATGCTCCACTATAATAATCCAGGGCTGATTAGAAGAACATCAGGCTTCTCCAGTTCTCCAGCAAACACACACCTCAACTTTTTAACTGAATTAATACAGACTAATCAAATAGACCAGACAATGCAAAAGGAAAGAATTTTGTGTCAAGCACTGGTTCTCAAACTGTGGTGTAGGTACAATGGATGGTACACAATCTATTTTAGTAGTATTTTATGTTTGTTTTATTTAGCGCAGTTTTGTTGTAATTTAATTTCACATGTAATGGTTTTGACACAGTAGTCCTGGTTTATCATTTACGACTAATCTTGAACTAAAAAAAAAAAAGGCCCTTCATCCAAAAAAAAAGATACAGACTGTCTCAATCCAAATTAGTTTGCTTCTAGTAAAGTCACTGCTTTATACTTAATGCAATTTTGAAATGAATTCCTATTTTATTCCTAGACCTGGGTTAGTACTGGTTTAGTCTCTTTTAAGTGAATCAAAGTGGTATTGGAAATAATTTTAGGTTTAAGAACCAGTGTGATGTGAAAATGGAGATGATTGAAGTCTTTACCTATTTTAGTTGCACTATAAATATTCTCGATAGGAAACACTATGCCCAAGCCATAGAGCAGGACTTTGGCCAAGGCAGGGATGAGTTGAGTGGTAGTCACTAGGATGTTGACACAGTTCGACCTAAAGGGGTGGAGGAAGAGAAATAGACATTACATCACCGACAGCACTAAGAGGGAGGACATAAGAAAACGACTATGTATCAACTGTGGACAGAGGTGGCAATAGGTTTATGCTAAAAGGATCAGATGTCAACAAGATAAAAGTCAGCTAAGTAAAAGTCCTTTTGCATTCTGGGATACCTTACTAGCCTTTTGAGAGATAAATAATGACAACTCATGTTTGTCCTGAATTGTACCTGGGATAGTCCTCAAATAGACCTGGTTTAGTCCATTTTTATGTGGACATGCAAAAACACCAAAATTACATACTATGTATGAACTGTTGGTCCAAATTTAGACCTGTCTAGTTTTAGACCTTGTTTGAACCTATTTTTTTAATTTAGTCAAAAAAACAATATAAATTAAATATAGCTTTTTTTGATAATAACAAGACAGCCTTTCTGAGCATTGGTGTGTCAGGAGTTTGACTTATTTACACCACATGTGAGTCCATATATGTGCGGTATTGGGCGCAAGTACAATTTCCCCTCTTTTGCTGGAGTCCTCCTACCTTGAGTGGATTAATGTTAGTGCTTTCAGTGCCAGTGTTAACCAGGAGTCCGTCAAGGCTTCAATTTCTGCTCGCAATTGCAACCAGGCTTCCCTCTTGGCCGGGCCCAGCAGACCTGAAAACGCGAGGGTAAACATTGTTTAGCTTGGAGCAGACCTTCGAAATACCACTGAAATTTTTCAAAATGTGCCCCTGACCATGTGCTTTTTATGCCCACACAAAGACACATCTGCTAAGTAATTTTTTGCTCCAACACGTGTGTACAGAGCTTGTTGGGGATTACCTCCGACGTTATTTTTGTAGGTGGTGTAGATTTCTTTTACTCGTCTGTAGCGAAAGGCCAGTTTTCTCATCCAGTCCACCCCTCCTCGGACGCCCGTGGCCAGACACAAGTTGGCACTGGTCGCAGCCGCTTGGAAGCCATCAGCGCTGAAGTTGTACGTGCTAAAACAAACAGCAAATAATATGTTGACACCAGAGCAGTAAAGTATATCAAATATTTATAGTTTTATTAACAGTCTTGGTTTGGTAATGGTTTTGTCCGAGTTTAGTCCTGATTTAATCCCACTTAAGCCCTGGTTTAGCCTTTAGGTTTTGATTTACACCCAATTTGACTATACTAAGTAAAGACCCTTCTATTTCATTTTATAAATTTGACTAAGGTATCATATCAAAAAGCATACCAAAATATATCCAGTCATTTCATTATTGCAATACCTAACATATTACATGCAATTCTTGTATTGAAGCTATACATTAAACTGCATTCAAAACTAGAAGCGTTGTACCTCAGATCCTGTCCGTTGTCGTCGGAGGATACGTCGTCGATATGGACCTGGTCACATTCCTGAAACACATTTTTATAAATTGTTAATGATTTGAAGAGGGTTTATTTTGTGGTCAGAGCAGCACTCGCCATGTGCTCAAGGTTACCTTTGGCTAAAAGAAACATTTATTCAAGAAGATTGGCTTTGGCAGGAATCCTCCACCTTAATACCCTTTTCCTTGAGTCTGTATTTTCACCCCATTAGCCTTAAGCCATGTCCACACCAATGTACTCTTTACACTTTTTCAAAGCAAGCAAGTTTTTAAAGATGTAACCCAAAGATGACAAAAATATTATCAAGCTGAAGGCTGAAATTTTGGAAAAGATTGAAACATTTTTCACAAATTTAACAAATAATTTTTTTCCCCAACATTTTATCAATGAGTATAAACAATATAGGATAGATAAATGTAGTATGTGTGTGTATGTTATTCTATTTCTATATCTTTGTACATATGCTCATCTTGCATCTATTTGTCTTTATTAGTTAATTAGTGTGTCACTCTAACACTTTCTCTTGTAGATCAATAGTTTATCTAAGTCTAAATCTGGATCTTACAATGTTTTTGCATTGCTGTATACAGGTTTGTGTGTGTGCATCTCTAAACATGCATGCTTCTGCCCCCGGCTCCTCTTGGAAAGGTAAAGGCATTCTGCAGCTCACACAGTAACACAATCCAGACTTTCTGCTAAATGTAACCTACTAGAAAAATTGAACCTGATGCTAACCGCCAATGAAATTATGACCTCTGATTGCTGCTGCGCCACACACCAACACTGCCCCGGGGCTAGTGCGCCAGGCGGCCGAGCTGTGCATAGAGGGAGCAGACTAAAAAATCTGTTATTAGTTTTCCATTTATAGGAGCGCTCCAATGCCTCCCACTTTCCTTCTCTTCCCCTCTCTAAATCCGAGTCAGTTCGGCAATGGCATTGGGATCAACACATTTTATAGTTGAGACTTTTTAGATGAAACTGAACAAAAATCATGACTCAAAAATGAGCATAATGTCAATTCATTTAGACTAAGCTTCACATTTGAGATAGGTTGGACATCAGTACTTACATCAGTAGTAAGTGGTTCACCCTCTGTTTAAAGTTATGCAAGAAATAAAAATATTCACTGGAATTTGAAGCTGCAGGAAAAGAATTTAGCCACCCATTTATAAAAAATCCCACTTGATTTCTTAAGCTTTTTAATTAAGTTTTATCCGGCTGTTAAGACAGGCAAACACAGAGCGGACTTCCTTGTTTTAAGTCAATCTAACTCGGGCCAAATGCTGACGTTATTGCATTCCTCTCTAATGCAACAGCAGGGTAAGGGTAAGGGCTTTGGACCGTAAACCTTTTTTATTTTACTAGTTCCCCTCTGAACAAATTTTTCATCTCCCTGGATTTGTGGGGCGAGGGCGGGGCGGAGGAGGGGGGACACGCCGATGTGCGGAGAAACTCAAACCAGCTGTTCTTTAACAGAATTAAAATCTTGACCCCCAACCCCGACTCTAATGCAGCCATTCTCTCGACGAGCCTCTCCCAGCAAGCCCCGAGATCCAAAGAGGAAAAGACTTTGACCCTGCGACCCGCTCCCTCCTCTCTGGGACACCCATCTACAGGGGGGTACAGGACTGACCGCACATGAAGATGGACTGACAACTGGAGATGGTTTGCAGCCCTAATTTCCACACACTGATAATGCATCTTTAATAGTTACAGAAAGCATCAATTTGTCCCAGCTTGAACACACCACAAGCACTGATGTGGTTAATTCTTTAAGTACTGGAGGCATGTCTGTTTGTTTAGGAAAACAAAAACAGTGCCATGGGTTAAACGCCTTATAAAGCTTCCATTCAGAGAGCTGCCATTCTGGTGCAAGTGACTGGAATGCCTCTATTATGCAGTAATTACCTGATGGATAAGCTCCTGTCACCTCTTTCACTTGTGTTCATTGTAAGATCATTGTCTAATTGTGAGCTGTCTGCTTGTACCTTGATGGTACGACAATGGCTAATGTGATAATTTCAGCATTTGACAGATAACAGGATAAAAGAGATATGTGAGAGTGCCGAAATTACAAGCCCACATAATTAACGGCTTTAACGTCAATCGTAAGTGTAGTTTAAGTCCAAAAGAGACCTCTGTGTTTTTGAGAAATCATATTATACTAAAGAGCTGACACATGAGGGGTAAAAACTTTTACAGCTTTATTATTTATTCTGTCACACACTGGTGGTGTTAAACTAGCCACAGCTGCCCTAGGGCAGATTGACAGAAATGTGGCAGCCATACCCCACCTACAGCTTGTATCAAATGAACTGCCAATCTGGCCCACTCTCACCCAACACAGAAACAAACACAGACATACAGTATAAAGAGCCACTTCTGAGGAGCTTGTAAACACCACATTGTGATGACGGCCCAGGTTATAATAAAACGTCAAGGCCAAATTCATCCTTAAAGTTTTGTATTTGAGAATGACTTCAAAATGGAGGGACATTGCAGCCAGTCTTAAAATTCCTCTTGTACATCTCTTTTCCATTGAAATCCCCCGTTTTCTCCCCTCACCAAGCAAACAGTGGTCCCTCTAAAACCTACAATCACCACTAACTTGCACCAGATGTTCCTACTGTACTCGCCAGTGAAGACCCTCCACCAGAAGCCATCGCAATTACTCCTTATGCAAACATTATGTCTTTCTGTTAAATTCATCAGCAATTTTTTCATCGGTCGGGTTTTATTAAGTTACCAAACAGTCCTTATCTCTGTGGGAAAGACAAAAACAAATGCAACAACATATAAAGACAGAACATGTCCAAATCCAGGATGAGTTCAGACCTTTATCTTTCCTCTAGGACTGCTGAAAAGTCTCCACTGGGGAGGAAGCTATCAGAAGGCTCTTTGTTCTATGGCATCTGTCATTAAGCAATCAGCAGTGACGGTCAAAGCCTTCCTGTAGCCTGGAAGAGCCACAGTGGGGACTACAGAAGACATGTTGGCCAAACACACCGCAATGTCGGAACAACTCTTGTCAAGGCAACAAAAACAATTTTATTTTTTGTAGGGTTGTGTGCGATATTACGATAACATACATGTTCTGATGTGAACTGCTAGCAACCTGGTAATTTCGCTGCATCACTCAAACATATTAGGGAAGTGTCTGTTCTGTCATTATGCTTGCATTTGTGATTGCTTTCAATTAATGCAGTGCGGCAAAATTGTTCTTCTAAATTGTTTTACTGCAAGCTAAACATAACATAAAAGTCCACTATATTATATTGACAATTACCGTATACATACAAAATTGATATTGTGAGACTGGCTTAAGATTAATTTAAATATATATTTTTTGCCATACAGTAAATTTTGTCATTGTGGGTATTTGTTATTTGATAATTAATATTCTTCTTAGACTAGTTAGCAATTAAATAAATTATATTATTATATACAGTATATTTTATAATATTTATAAATAATATTAATAAACATACCATTTATATTATAGCCTTATATTTTAGACCACACATTATTCATATTTTTTGTCATGTTGCTTTTATTACCTGTCTAATCTAATCTCTGCTCGTCAGTTTTTAGGTAAAGGTATTACACAAGGCATACAGAAATATCCAAAACAAACACTCCTATAGAAGGGGCTCAGGTGAGTTATGGGGGTTGGTGGGTGGTTGGTCAAAGCCGATAACAGCCTTCAGTGCGGCATTCCTTATGGCCCTACAGGCTAAGGCCATGTGAAAAGGGCTCATCCATGGTTCGCAGGTTCTCAATAGTGCCACTCTACAGACAAGGGCTGTCACTCCCTCACCCCCCCACGATCTGGCAACATCTTTTTCCTCCGTTCCCACCACAAGGAAAAGGAGGGGCGGGCTGTGATTACCTGAGGGTCAAACAGGATGTGGCCAACAAAGAGAGACTTCTTCGAAAAAACCCACTTCATTCCAATCCGCAATCTGTGCTTGAACAGTCCTGGAATTCAAACAGCGGCACCAAACAAAGCACAGGTACAGAGACTAGTCCACATGCTGGTCTGTGGCTAGATTCACACGAGTTACAGAGCGGGATACATGGGGAGCATAGTTACCTTACTACTAAAAATATCTAGGAAGTGAATCGACTCAAAATACTTCCAACTTCAAAATGACATCCTTCAAGTTTTTATTACACTGCATAGTAGATATTTAGAAGTAATTTAATTCATCTTCTGCTTAATCCTGTTTGGAGGCTGTAGCCAACACTAGCAACTATGGGCTTGAGGTGGGGTCTTCTCATATGGACAGTATGCCAGTTAGACTCAGGGCTGACACTAAGACACACACACCATTCACTCACATTCATTCACTGCAGTAATTTTTGGCCACCGTCAAATAACAAGTCCCCTTTGCTAAAGTAGTTTATGTAAATTAATAATTTGAAGCTAATAGATTAATTACGTATAGTTTTAAGGCACTGACTCTATATGGTGAACTAGTCAAACTTTATATTGAATCCTATGGATGTGTTGTTTAAAAGTATGGAAAAACACCCCACACCACAGGTAGGCAGCAAAAGTATAATTTAGCCTCTGTGTGATTGTGATGGATTGGGTGCTTCTCATTATTTCCTACTTTTGGCTTAACATATCCAAACCGCACATCAAGGAGGGCTACATTAAATACAATATCAAATCTCAGTCATTTCAGCATTTTCTCGCTGCAATAAACACATCCATAAAAACTGGTTAATTCATATTGTATGTTTTGTAATGATTTTTCTTAGAACTAAAATAGCAGGTGCTGCGTCTGTCTTGTCCTCTATTCCCATCATTTCTCACCAAACAGTAATGTTATATTTTGGGTGCATTTTCGAGCCCTGCGGGTGCTGTGTGGTATAGGTGGGGGCTATAGCCACAGCTCTTGGGGGGAAGTCAGATTGACAGGGTGGCTTTGAAGGCTTCACTTTCCCTCTGTACTGATTCCAAAACACATCAGTGGTCCCGCCTTGAAAACTTGATGGAGTTATGTCAAGGGGCGAGACAGAATTGCTGCATTGTTGGCCAGGCTGACGATCAAATACCACATCAGTCTGTGTGGGCCCGCGGCAGCCCGTATGACACATTATACCAGAAATAAAAACTGTGCAACTGTTTCAACATAATATATTACAAATCTAAAAAGAAAAACATGGTCTGCGTTTCCAGTCAAAGTGGGTTTAGTCAGGGCGCACACGTACAGTAAGTGTTAATTGGAAACGGATCAACTGGATTACTTAATTTTATGATTCAATGAAAAAGTGCTGTGAATGCCATATTTCTCCTAGAAGCCCCGAAAACAAAGTATTCAAAATCTATCAAGGAAAACACTGTGAAGCTACCAATCATAAGGAACGACCAGAGAAGGATCTGGCACTCTACATTGGGATATAAAAGCAGCAGAATGGCTCCATGCTAAGAGGCCCATGGGAGCAGTTAGGGACGGTAGGGAAAGGTAACCGGGCGTTTCACAGAGTCTCTCATTAACAGGCCAGCACTGGGTGAGAGTGACAGTACAACCAGGGAGTTATAAAACACCACAGGCTTACAGAGTCCCCGGGTGGTTCCAGTGGTTCTCAAACTGTGGGACAGGGGCCAGTGATGGAACTTATGCAATATACAGTGAAGCAATAGTTGAATTTAGAGCTACTTTTTGTTATTACAATCTAACTATAACTCACTAAACTCGACTGTAAAAAGCTTATGCTCAAAGTCAAATCAAATTCAATGACAATCACTTGTTTCTACATAAATACCCTACTTTTGTGATAGGCTATAGTAACGTGTTCGCATAAATAATAATAAAATTGTCCTCCACTAACAAATCCCCCAAAAGTCCCTATGTTTTTGTCACTAGTATACGTTGAGAGTGTGGGAGAGAGCTGCACACAGCATGGAGGCATCGGTGCACAAATTTCAAATGTTCCCACCTTTGTAGCCCTCTTTCCCCTCTGTCTAACTCTGAGTACTTTGCCCCTATGGCCTTTCTGCTGCAGACAGGGAGGCTTGTTTTCTCACCCGGGGAGGAGGGTGAGACGGCAGCCCCTATGCCCCACTGTGAGGGGAGCACGGGGGGCTCGGCCGGTCGGAGAGAGGCCCTTGTTTCCTAAATAGTGCTTTGGTTTGGAGCAGCGGTGCACCCACAGTAAACTCACACCCAGGCCCAAGTCGAGCTGTCAGTCTTCACAGTGAGCTCAGCCTCAGCGGGCTTCATTATCCGTATCACTGCAGACCATTAATTAGAGCCACATTCTGCAGCTATGACATTTACTACTGCAATATGCACACTATGTAAACATTCGTCTTATTAGAAAATACAACATCATCTTGTACTTTGGCGCTAATGATACTGTTTAATAAAGTAAATACTAAATTATGTTAAAATACTTGAACTTTCAATCATTATTAGAGGGAAGGCAATGGACTGGTCAAAAGTGGCACAACATCAAAACTTAGACTTAGACTAAACTAGGACTAATGTCTAAATTTAGAAATTTCTCTCATCTATTTTTGTTAAATGCTACGAATTAATATTGTTAATATAGTGATAACAATAAATATATGATACAATGAAAGCAATATCTGTCAATTACTAAAATACAGTTTTCTGAATAATTAATAGAAGTAATGCAACAATATTAAAAATGCTAGATTGTGCACACAGGAAGTAAACAACACTGAAAAATGCATTCAATCCCACAACAATCTGTAGCTATGTTTCTTATTTCTTGTGCAACACTATGTTAAATTAAGTAGGACTCTGCTGTTGTCTCCCACGTATCTAATGAATGAAAAAGAGAGCACTGATCCAGAAAAAGGTTAGAGGAGAAAAAAAACATAGACGTAAGGGTGAAACTGATCCCTGTTGACCCCTTCGGCATGCCCTCTTTCTTTTTATGACTTTCCTCTGAATCGTCACTCACCAGCTCTATCAACACAGTCCGACCTCCATTCACACACATACACACACACACATCCACTCAACAAACTCTCTCTCACACATTGTGACATACACTCCTCAAACTCACACAAATCTAACACAACTAATAGGAGACTACAGTGACTGATGATTCTGTGGAAACGTACTTTCAGATCAAGATAAAACCAAGTTTATTAGCATGACACCTACAATAGCAACATATTAAATCCTCTATGTGATTGTCTACACTGGGCACCACAGAGCAATATTTGGCAACTAACTGTGCACCTGTGTTGCTGCCTCTGGGGTCTCCCTTTATGGCTTAGACTAAATTAGATATACCATATGCATTTCTGCACATGCTTAAATACATAACTGCTGCTGGCTGCTGTATTTATAGTTGGCCTCTGTTTAGCTCTATTTAAGAAGGAGCTCTATAAATCATGGGAGAGGAAGCACAAATGCTTAGACAATGTTGAATACATTTAACACATGCAGCCTGGATCAATCATAATATTAAGCTGAACACAACGATAACGTCACTCCTATCTAACAATAGTTTATGTTTTTTACAGTTATTATGTGGATGTTTAAAAACAGGGTTTCTGCAGCAGACCACAGGTTGGTACTTGAGTCATAATAACACATAATAAAAAATGAAATCTTCAAATCTTTGTTATTGAGACAAAAAAGCACAGCATTTCACTGCATGTTTATATCATTTTCTAAGTAGCCTGAGTTGCCAATTCATCTGTGAACATTTCATAACAGATGAAAAGAAATCAAAACACAGGACAGATGTTGAGCAAAACCACATTTAAGCTTTGTCACAAACTGCCATTTTTCCAAATGATTGGGGCACATCTATTAAATAAAGTGCAGCTACAACAGAATCTATACGACCAGGGCATAAGGAAATATTTAACCAGCCAATTGGAGCCAATTAACTTTGATCAGTGCGTTTGGGATCCCAGTCACTCCTGTGTTTGGAGGAATATGAACATTTTCTTTCTGTGTTTTTCCCCTGGCTTCATATAACACACAGAACACGGTGGTGAGTAATGAGACTTGGCAGAGCGGCCACAGATCTCTTCACACTTAAGTATCAAACAAAACATTTCCTCTTCTGTGAGGTCAGCCTACAGGACACTGAGGAACAGTGGTCAGACAATCATCAGCACAACACACCATCACAAGAATTCAAGAAAGAAATAACCACAAAGAATAAAAAATCCAGCCTTAATGGGAAGTGTCTAATTTGAATTTTCTTTCAGGAAGAGCTGAGCTGTCCCTTTTTTATTTATTCTATTTATTTGTATTATTTTTATTTAAATATTGTTAATTATATTATGTATATTCCATAAATGTTTATATCAAATTAATAATTTTTAGTTTACCATTTCTGGTCTACGTCCTTGTCAATTACACGTTGAGATTCTAAAGTCCTGTATCCTCATACAACTATCTCCTATAGTATTCCTTTACCCCAGAGGCAGATTTGACACTAGCTTTACATGAATGAGGGTTTAAAGTCGTGGGAGTGGACCTGGCGGGGGATTTTTCATGCTGTAGGTGGACAGCGACACCAAGCACACAGCAGGATGCACAGACAGAGTGGGCAGCCGTGGAAACACTAGAGCTTGACAAATTGCACTAACTGTGATGGTATTGGGGGCTAAGGGGTTGTAGAGAAGGGGAGGACAAGGCTGGTGACCTGGGAACAACATAGAGTGAGTGACAGCAACTGAAAATTCATAGGGTGTTTAGGGTTGAGGAAAGAGCTTAACTAAAACGTCAAAATGTGGGTGAGTGGAGCCTATCCCTGCAAATATGGGCCTTATGTGAGGTACAGACTGAATAGTGGCCAGTCACAGGGCTAACACAGAGACTAACACTGATAGAACAATTCACAAATGTCAACTCCACCTAGACAGATCATGCGTTGGCTGGGCTGAAGATTTAACCAAAAAACTCCTCATTGCTGGCAGGCAGAAGCACTAAGATACGTGTATTTCTATTTGATATGGGTATGTTCAATGTATGTGTAATGTACAGTACAGAAAGCAAGTATCAGAACATGTAAAGTAGTGCGAGCAGTAATATCAAAAATGTACCTCTAAGTCATTGAAAAATAAGTGCGTGTCGGCCAAGTTAAAGATCATCTCCTCCATCCTCAGTCCCAGTGACACTGATGTTGGGGGATCCTGGAAAACAAACAAACAATCAAACTTTATTTTCAGAATTTGCTGCTGTATCTATGAATCACTTAATTAGAACAAGTATATTCTTAAGCATAACTATTCTCATAAAAGCATACTCTAGACTGACCAGTGTTTACTCCAGAACCAGAATAGTCATCAAGGAAGTCACAATCTAAATTATAAAATATATATTCTCAATGTAGGCTAAAGTTGCTACGCTATGCTATGCTAGCTGTAATTACATGGGAATATCCCACCTAGACCAAGAGGCATTTAAATAGTTGTTATAAATATGTTCTATTAGGTTGGCTTATTGTTATAAACTAAAAATAAAAATGTTCAGAATTTACTTTTAAATCTTAATCTTGGTCAGTAACTCAACACTGCAGTAATGGAGATACGGTTGCACTGTCTGTAAGATAATACCCCGAGAGGAGTGAACTATGTTGTAAATAGTTAATGAGGCAGTGACAATGGGTGCGATTTTCCCTTTAAAAAGATAATGAACAGGCAAAATGTCCCCAGTCCATTTTAGATCAATAGCTTTAATGTAAAAGAGGAACACAGCAATATAAATAAAAGCTAGAGCAATTTTGATTTTAGAAGATTGTTTGTCCTAGGTCTGCAAATATTGCAATAAATACTTTACTTGTGAGTGAGGCTTTAGTAATCATAGAAAAAGGTTGATTTAAATTTACTTTAATGCTTTATGAAAAGATATCAAGGCTTCAGACTCACTGCTTAAAAACGTGCCTAGGCTTTAAATTGTACCATATAGTATGTATATATATATATAGTTATATTGAATACATTTTTTAAGCCACAGAATTTGACCAGATCACACCATTATACATATACATTTTCAACAAGTTGTGCAGGCCATCAATGCATTCACTCAATAATGACCTAAAGGCACTATTTGCTCTATCTGAAATCTGAATGTCTAATAATAGCTGGTTGTGGGGGAGGATTGTCTGCAGCTGACTGGACGAGGAGCAAGGATTATGGACCTAAACCAGTTGAAGACACACCTGAGCTTTCTACTGATTAGCTGTCACACTCAACAATGCTTATGTTATCAGCAAAATGACAGCGGATGAACCACACAAGTAGAAGTCAATCTCCACTTTGGAAAAGGATTTCTCTTAACCTCCCAGTAAGACAAATAATTAGTCTCATGTGATCTCTGAATGTTAGTCATGGCGTAGTTACGTTGGAGGGATGGACAAATTGATAAAAAGCATGACATATATGTGAGAATATGTTGACTCCTAATTCTAGACCATTTCCAAGCAAGCAGCAAATCCGTCTGTAACTAATTATGTAGGACTAACCAAGACTAAACCAGAAAATTAACCAGTCCTCATATTTTTTAGTTGGCACAGTTTTTTTTACTGAATTGGACAATTATATTAGAGAATAAATTTAGTTCCAAAATGGATTTAACGCCCACTTATATTGTAATAACTCTAAATTGGCCATATTTTGTGCAGCTCTATGTTATAATAAGGTCAACATGGTTTTGGTGGGAAAGGCCTGTCTCTCCAGTGTTCCAATTAAACCTAAACAATCAGTCAGTGAGCGAGTTAAGAATACAAGCGGGCCAGAAGGCCAAAGTGCTGCTGCTGTCAATGCTTCGCAGCCACCTGTCCCAAAATATCAGTCCCATCCACAGGGGCGCCAAGACCCCCCTCGCCCCCCACCCCTTACCAATAACACACCACCCCCACACCCA
The DNA here is from genome assembly GCA_036025885.1 of Hypseleotris bucephala. Taxonomy (NCBI): domain Eukaryota; kingdom Metazoa; phylum Chordata; class Actinopteri; order Gobiiformes; family Eleotridae; genus Hypseleotris; species Hypseleotris bucephala. Next base: position 10,896 of record JAVQKG010434986.1, on the reverse strand, counting down.
CTTAAAACTGAGGTCCGGCCTATAGCCAATAGCTACACAGCTGGCCTCAACTATCAGATTTATAGGGGTGAGCTGCCTTGATGCCAATTCAAAGAGCTGATAGGAGCAGCGGCGTGTTAGGCTTGTACCATCCAGTCCAGGGCGGGTGGGGCGAGAGGTCAGGGCGGGGGAGAGAAAGTGTGGACACTAAGATAGACGTCTATTTATAGTGAACTTGAAGCAGTGAGCACAAACAGTGTTTTTGTTTGTGCCTTTGAGACAGATGTGCATGACAGATGGGGCTCTTTATATTCTTATCTTTTCTGTATAGTTTACAGATCAGTGTTTTTGATAAGCTACAAGGAAGCCCAAACTATGATTTCATTATGAGCCCAAAATAAAGTTGCTCAATGCTGACAAAGATGGTGTAACCTGGCAAAAAATTAACTAGGACTGGAAAGCCTTCAAAATATACACAATTAGAGCACATTATGATATAAAAAAATGACCTAATCAGAAAGTGACAATAAGAAAGACTGACAAATGAGTCCTTAATCTGTTAGTACCACAATGCAGAACCAAAGGGCTATAGTTTATTGCATTTCTCTTAATTCAACTTATGTCCATGCCTATTACATAAAATATACATTCAAAAGTTGTCAGGCCTAGAAAGTGGATTTGCCCACTTCAAAAATACCATGGGTCTTATTGCTATAAAATAAACTTAATCTCCATCTTTTTCTTTGCATTTTGGAACAAGTGGTCGGAAAAAAAAATACCTACAAAAATATATGGCTATCTGTAGTCCCGGCCCAAAAGGAACAAAGTGAAGGGTGCGGGGGACTCCAGCGGCTGTCACATCCTATATGAGTTCTGATGGAGCGGGCCCTTATGGAGTCAGCAGTGTTTCCTGTTTAAGAGGAGCACACTGCAGAGCCTGTGTGCCTATGTGTGTGTTTGGTAGTAAAATCGAGCTTCCAAAGTCTTTCGCTCTCTCTTTACTCAGCATGCAGGGCTCGAAAATAGAGTAAATAAACAGTGGAGGGTCGCGGGGCAGCCCTTTTTCACCCCAAAAACAAAACACTGCCCCCATCAAACAACCTCTCATTCCAGAACAAAGGCACAGAGCACGGGCCTCAGACGCTAAGCTTTGGGACATATGAGGAGTGAGATTTTATGACTTAAAAAAACCAGACACCTTAACTGACAAAACAAACTGGGATTAGGCCAAAACTGCAATTAGACTGACAATGCAACATCACAGAATGATTTTAGACCCTGCCCGATTTTTTTTTACAAATTTGTTTTACTCTTTGTGCTAGTCCCATGCCCAGACAAATGAGGATGGTTGTATCCAGCATAAAAACCAAAGCAATTGTAACATATCTGCAATGCAAAGAAGATTTTTCTTTGTAAAACAAATTGTCAAATCTTTTAATTTCAGATACTACCGTGTCTGCATCGATTGACGCAAATCTAGTGATGCTGACAATGTGGGAGAATAGCAGCATGTGGAATCTCCCCTATGAAAAAACATATCTGTCATATCGCCTATAGAGCCTCTGACCCCAACAAAGCCATGAGAATAGGATTTTGTCTGATTTCCCAAATTGTTTGTTTTGAGAGTTTAAATTTAGAGGAGCAATTTACATGGAACAACAAATAGCCAAGGCTGAAAAAGTAAACCCTTCCTTCTTATTACCATACACTCTGAATGAGAAATGACTATCTTGTATAATTATAAAATAAGCTTTCAGGGATTTAGGCTTAGATTCATACATGTATACACAGTGTACATATCTAAATTTTATCCTTATGACTAAAAAGATATATTTGATATGGTCTAAGTTGCATTGGTTTTCCCCAGTCTGCGGTCCTGATCTCCTTGGAGACCAGTGCCTGAAAAGGACGGATTGAGAAGCACTTAATTAAACTAACAATGTGGCATTTCTGAAGGAGAAAGGAACACTTAAGATGTGTCAATAGACATTCAGAGTACAACTGTTGGGAGCCCCTACAGCTGAGCCCCCAAACAGACTTGCATAGCTTCAACAGCTGCACAAAGCACTCAAATACTTTGCCTAGGCCTCATTGGACCTATTAAAAAAAGAAACAATTATCTGTGTATTCAGTCTTGCACAAAAGTGAAATGTAGCTTCTGTGCCTTGTGTCCCCTAGTCCCAAATTCATCTTATGTTTAAACACTTGCAGTCAAGCCCTGGAAAGCAACCCAAAACACACAATAAGCAGAAAAGAAATCTTCACTTTGCCAAAGCTAGATCTGAATGTCCAATTTTGAATTTGTGAATAGGATTGAAGACAACAATCTCAGTGGAAATGTGCAAAAACATGTCATCAATTTTGGCATTATGTGATTGTGAATTAGATCTATAAGCAGTTTATAGATACTCATTACAATTCTGCACTGATTTACATGAGCGCATAACTCAAGAATCAATTTCAGTATAAATTTCTATAACAATATTAGAATAAAGATTGTAAGCTGTTTCTTGACTAAAGTTCAGATCCGTTTAGTAAAATTCCCAATCTTGAGTTTCAGTGTATGTGCTTTACCAGTAACATAACTACTGCCACAGTCTGATGTCACTCACCCGTCCGAATCTGTTGGCGTAGGAGCCCGTGAGCAAGGAATGGAAAACGATGATTGTTTCGTCCAGGTCCCAGATGAACACGCGCTGGACAGATGGGAGGATGAGGAGGGCAGGAGGAGAAACAGAAAAAACAGAGAAAAAAAGATGCAAAATCAATGGTGCACTCTGTATAGGCTGCAAGGTAATCCTCCTGGTCAATAGGCCAGGGCCGTGTACGTGTGTGCCACTGGGACCCGGATCCATTTGCTTGGGTTTGGTCACCGCAAAACACTTCTCCCATCACCCCACACACAAGATTTCCACCCCCTTTGCCCTTTACATTAGACTAATCAATAGTGACAAACTAATTAACTAGATATGTTAACATGGCATGATGTAAGTGCTATTATGGCTGCTATTACCTTGTCCGGATCATATCATATTAATGAAGAGGCTTTGAATTATGCACACTTTATTTTGACATATAGCTATTGTTAAAATGTTTTATGGCTAACAGTGCATCTGAGATAAACAATAATGAATATATTTATAATTTATTTCAGCAATGACTCAGTAGACTACCTATTGTTTATTTACAAGGTATGCATGAATGCTTTATAAGTGATCATAGGTGATGTCAGATATTCCAGAGTAGCTTCATGATGCATTTATAGTTAAGGAATCAAATATTTAACAATGAATGCCCATCAAGTGCGAACGCCATATAGTAAGTGGATTAGTGTCTATGTGCTTCAGACAGGGCTAGGCCGTCTGTCGCCACCGTAGCGGGCTCACCCTACCTCAAGGTCGGAGTCGGGCGGCGGTGATGGGTTGTTGTTCCTCCTTCCTCGTCCACGTGACTTTCCATCCGAAGCCCGGCGCAATCGATCCGAATCTGAATCTTTAATGGGGGTTGATGGACTGTGGATAGTACTGTACTCTGCTGAAGGGAAGAGAAGAAGGAAGGAAGCAGGAGAAGGTAAGACTTCACCGAGGATGAGCGATTATTTGCTTTAAGAGGGAGGTGTGCGAGTGATAATTTGTCTTGGGAGAGGACAGGCAACTTCCGAAGACATTATCAATCATTATTTAAGACATGTAACAATATTGACAGTAATTATTTGTACTCAGGAGCAAATAGCAAATATACCATTTAAAGGAATCAGAATATCAATAAATTTGTAACAGCTGTGCTCTATTAATGATGCTGATTAAATAAAAGTGAGTGAAATGATAAACATACAGTGAATCTGTCACTTAAGCCACAACTGCCCTAGAGCAGACTGATGGAGATGTGGCAGCCATACAGTGATAATGGCCTGTCCACTAAGCACACAGCATGACAAGAACAAAATATGTTCATACAATCAAAAAAACAAAAAACAAAAAACAATATCATCCCATGGCTATCTCTGACTAAGTTCGACTGTAGACTGTTGGTGTGTGTCCTACCTGCGGGGTTCTCTGTGAGGGCCTGGCTGGTGATGGCGCTGGGCGGCTCCTGCAGGGTGTATGTGGTGGTGGTGGAGGGCGTACTGGGGCTGGTGTTGTTACTCGTCATGTACGGTGATGTGTACGGAGAACTGTTGTAATACTGAGCATACTGGCCCTGACCAAACGCTGGGTAACTGGGGTAGTCCTGTGGAGAAAGAGGGGGACACTTTAGACAAGTTAAAATGATATTAGCACATATAGGGGTTAGATTAAAATGAAGAAGATTTAAGAAAGAGTTTGGTTGTAGGGGTGCATAATATAGACCCATTTCTGTTTGTAAACATTCTACAAAGTGTACTGCAATAGTACATGCATTTCAATGGGGAAATGTCTTCATAGAAACCGGAATATATTGATCATTTCTTAATTCTCCCTTTAAAATACATTAGGCACTGTTTCAATATACTTTTTATCATTTCACATAAACAAAAAAGGGTATAATAGATAAAAAGCTGTATAATTTTTCACATTGCAATTTTGACTGAATGTATGAATTTTCTAAAAAACAAAAAACAAAAAAACAAGACATTTTTTTCCACTAATTATGAGACCATATCATACATATTGCATAAGTTGCAATCATTTTCGATATAATTTAGTGCAACCCTACTCGGGAGTACTGTGAAATGTGCCCAATCCATGTCTTGCTACTTTACAGCCCAGATTCCCAAACATAAATGCGAACATATGTCTATTCAATGCTACATCTGGACAATGACTGGTCCATCTTTTTTCATATACGCTTGAGGGAGGTACATACTGTAGATAATGCTGCAGACAGACTTTAGACATTGTGAGCGATTTATGTTACGGATGAACTGAAACATATTGACTATGTATGCCTCGTAAAAATTCCCAGATTGGCCTTCAGTTCAAGTATATAAACTGATATAAAATGTGAGAAATTTATTACCTGTTGCGTGCTATTGAAGCCAGTTGAGTTCGTCAGGGAGTTGTTTCCTGCATACAGCCCTGATGTTGTTGTAAAGCTACCACCTTTAAAGAATAAAAAGAGGAATTTTGAGTTACCACAAACCGGGATGTCATAATGCAAAAACAACATTGCAATGGATCTGTAAATGGGACATTGTCAATGGTAGTAAAGTTAGTCTTTTGTCAAACAACTATTTAGTGGGAGCCTGAGGGTAGTTTTCCCACAATGGCCTTATCTCTCTTCTCTTCCTTTGTTATCAGTGATTGGATCAGGCCCGATGAATGACAGAGGGCGAGTGGTGAAGGGTGGGGGCCAGGGGGGCTGCTCCCAAAGCCACCCAAGGGCGCCACAACACAAGAGGCCGTTGTGTAGAAGCCAGCCAAGGGTGGCACAGGGCGGAGCAGAGGAGAGGGCAGCGAATTCAGGACGAGTATTGCTGGGTTGAATGAACTCTAGATTTTTGTTATATGTTTGGTATACTTAAACTTAACATTTTCTATACAGAAAATAAAATATTCATGACTCAGACAAATTTTGAAAAAACAAACAAACATTAAATTTAGCTAAATTCACAAAATTTATAAAGCCACAAGAATAAACCAGGACTAACTCATAACTACACCAAGTCCTAACCTGGACCAAGCCAACTCTAAACCAGGGCTAATCAGAGCTAAACCGGGACTCAGTTTTGTTACATTTCAATCTCCCTAAAAAGCGTTATTTTACCTTTGTATTTCTTAAAAACTTGTGTACTTGGAGGTTGGGGTAATGCAGGGATGCACTGGGGCGGGACATGTATTCCCAATAAATATGTATGTTGTTCTATTCAGTGGCTTAAAGCATTGTATTCGGGGGTAATTACATCATACAAAGCAGCTGATAGCATCTAATGGCTTAATAATATACATGATTGGAGTTATAAAGAGGTAAAACAACAGGCCATTTAGTCTTGAATAACCATTCACCTGTGTCATTGAATCTGGAAATAGATATCTAATTAAAGACTAGATTCCAATAGATAGTAAAGGGCATTTAAATAGAAACCAGTGCCACAGTGAGCGCAGAAAGAAAAAACATAGGCACCATTATACACTATACTAATAACTATCATTTTATTTTTCACCTGTTATTATGTATCCTGACCCATTCCCATTGTTTTGTTTATGTAATTTATATTGTCTTATTTCTATTGCATTTGCATTTACTACTGTTTTTTTTATTTTAATAGAACCTAATTATGTATTTATTTTTTTATTCCTATCACGATTAGCTAGAGATTTTGACAATTAAATGTCTTAAATTTTGAAAATAATTATATGTGAATTAGTTTTTCATTGTGAATTGGTATTTTGTACAAAGACAAGAATTTTACTTAACTGCTTCTGCGCACGTATGAACAGAGCACTTTACCATACAAGCCCAGGAGACATAACTATAGCTTTCCTATTGCTTTACACTGCGACAAGTATCCCATTGCTGCAGTGAAAACGCACAGGGAGATAAATTTACTGTTCCTAAATGGGGGCGTAATTACAGCTTTGTTCTCACAGACAAACACGGGCTGTTCCTTTCATCCTCTGGTCATTGGCTCCCATCAGGAGGGCTCCCCCTACACCGTGACAAACATGAAGCAGCCTTTTCGGAGGTGCTGGGGCAAAAAGGGCAACATGGACTAGAAAACACGGAGGAAACTAGTGCATGAGTTAATTATCAAGCTTCAGTTAAAAAGATAGAGGTAGACCTTACAATATGGTTTCAAAGTACTACAAAATTGGCATGATACTTTTTGCATAAATTAGAATCAGATTAGTAGTCCGTATGTTTCCTAAAATAAACTAAAATGGTTAGAAATTTAAAAAATGCTTGTTCTATGATGTAAAGGTAATCTGTCATTATTATTATTATGTTACTTTAGTCCCTATCTTGGCCTCTACTACAACATTAGATTGGACTTGTGGGGGATTACTTTGACCTATAGAATTCATGTTTAATTTTAGTCCCTCCCCCGGCCTCTATAGACCACAGATGACCTATTTTACATCATGGGACAGGTTTAGATAGTAAATTTGAAGCATTTTATATGCTTTAGGGAACTTGTGGACTAAACTAACAACTGTGTCTTATTCTCTCAAACTCGTTCATCCAAACTCTAACAGGTTACTTCTATCAGAGTCTACTTTATTGTTGAATTTGTCGTTTCACGGGCAGCTGGGGGAATGCTGAAATCTTTTAGTGTTCTCCGCAGAAAGTTCACATCGAAGTGAAAGTCTGACAGAACAATAAGTCAAAGCCGCGGAGGAGTACGGACTGGAAGGACAACAAATTAGCCTAATGCACGGTTCAAACAGTCATAAAAGCTCTCTCTGTCAGAGTTTGAGGGTTGTGCTGGGGAGAACACGCAGCCACATAAAAGGGCCAAAGGGGACCCCCGCCTGCCTCTTGGCCTGGTGAGAATGGGCCCATGCTGTTGTGTGAGTGGTGGGGCTGCTGGTTAAAGTTTTGGGGGGAGAGAAAGATGGTTGTGGTTCCCCCGGGGGGCATGTTTTTTCGTGCTCCCTCCCCCCTCAAAAGTCCCGCTGCAGTTAGTTCACTCACTCAAGAGCAGACACCCTCCCTCCTCCGCTTCCCTCCTGCCTTCTGGCCCCACAATTGGAAGTCCATTTGCTTTGCTTGATCAGTCGCCTTTGCCATGGGCTATGTCTATCATCAGTGCACAATATTTGTAGCAGAAGTTTGTATGCTCCACTTGGGAATAGGCTATCAAGTCCAGATGGGGCTCTCTATTTTTTGAAAGGTATAACCAAAGCTCGGGCTTCTTCTTGTCCTGCTTTGCCACTTGAGGCTGGAATGTAGGAATCCAATTATTCAGCTAATTAGCATCTGTTCATTCTCACCTATTCTAAGTTCAATTATTTCAGTTCAGTATTTTTTTGTACTTTATTTGTCACTTAGGAGTACAAATCCAAGCTTCACAAAATCAAAAATTTATGCTTGTATGGTGTGTCTTTAAACGCTTACTTAAATCTCCATTACATCTCACATAAAAGAAATGAGTGGGACATTAATCTAATTGTCCTCAGTCTTGACAGCTGGCTACAGACTGGTGGTGGCAAAGACGCTGACAACAAGGGAGGGTATCAAATGAAAAAAAAAAATAAAACCCACAGATTCTTTCTTGGTCGGGTCATCCAGTCATGGGGCAATTGGCCAGGCTGGATCAATAGGCCAGAGAGAGTAATGATGATGGTTTGGGCTAAGGGCCAGAGCTAGGGCTAGAGAATCCAGGGGTAGAGTAGTTGTCAATCTGTCATCTAACATGGCTGTCAATTACAAACGCACTTAATGCTACGTGGGGCATCTGATAGCTGGAGATAGCAGGAAGACCGTCTCAGACGCAAAGGAAGAGAGTGTAATACTTTGAAGACGAATGGCCACATAATACTGTCATCATGAGTTAAACCACAAAGGGGCAGGAAGGCAGCTCGCACAGCCCGCCTCGTGTTCTGCTTTCCCTTCTTCTACTATTTGAGCTACATGCCATACCACTCTGTACATGGTTAAAGGGACCCTCTTTTGATAATTCAACACTACATTTCTACCATGTTATACTGTTGTTTGCTCATCAAAAACACACCTTATTTCAATCTGCTGAGGAGCTGACTTTCTCAGGAGCTGAAATGGCTTGGTTTCACCTTTTTACATAGGTATTATTCATTGTTTGGACTGGCTATTTAAGTGAAGTGGTTGAGGGCAGCAGGAGAAAAGAGGGCCTGAAAGGGATGTGCAACTAACAATACAAAGCAACAGCTCAGTATAATACATTTATTGTAAAATAAATTGTAAAAGTGAAATAGTAATCTAGAGTCTAATAAAAAATATAAACCAGAAACCTAATATAATTGGACCCCTTTAATAGACATGGAAAACGTGTTTCTTCACACCACATCTGCTATTGTAAGGCTGGCTTTATTTACTGTCAGTTGCCCTTCTAGAGGCTTCTGAGCACCATATGGAGATGTTTCTACTACTGTCACACATATGAAGACTTCAACACAAAAAGCGATGCTAGCAGTTAGATCAACGTCCTTGTCCGACGCAGGTGCTATGCAACACAGATCTCACACAGCGACCACTACAAAGGAGCAGTAATAGAGACACTGGGCTACAGCCGCTCTGATGCACATTTACTGCGACTGAATAACTGTACGGAGGGAGCAAAAAGAAAGGGCAGCAACAACTCATCTTTATTGGTTCCAAGGCCATAAATCTGAAGCCGTCTTAGCTCTTAAAACAAATACAAATATGATCACAGGGAGAGGGAAAACAAAGACTGCGGGGAGGGGAATGACATGGTGGGTGCCTCTTAAGTGTTGAGCTATTTTTCCATCTGGGTTGATTTTTTTTAAGGAGAAGACGTGGCTACCAATTTTTAGGGGTGAGTGCTAGGACGCGTCTTGCACAGTCAGAATGAACAAATTTCGCAAGCAATGGTGTAAGTATAAAAAAATAATGCCAGCTTGATATGAAAAACTAGACCCAGGCTGTCGTTAACAACAGCAAATGTATATCGGCGAAACCCCCTATGCGTCTGCGTCAACTGCTATAACACAGACGGCCTTCTTGATCGGAGAAGGTGGTGAAAGCGTGGCTGCCATTCTTCGCCTACGGCCCCTTCTGACCACCACAGTCATAAAGGCACACTAACACACTCATTCATAGGCAAGGGGGGTTAAGTGTCTTGCCCAAGGACACAACAACAGTTTTTGCTCGGGGATTCGAACCCGCAACCCTCCTATTGCTGGTTAAACACTTGCCACTGCCGCCTCGAATTGTCTGGATGTTTGTGAAGGATTTCCCTAAAACTACATTTTTCAGTCAGTCCCTAGGTGGAGCTGTTGAGGTTACTGGCATCATATTGTTCAGGTGTGTTTGGTGGTGTTGTGTGATACATTAAACTTGGTACAGTGATTCTCCACATTGTGCTGAACATAAAATATTATGATGGCCCCACCCTACGACAAACAGGAAGTCAGGCATATTTGATTGAATCTGGCGAGTCAGGTGCATTTGACAGCCTCTAACTTGCTCATACTTTGCCCGATTAGGGTCAAACCAGAAAAGATGTATCACCCCCCATCACCGAACACACCCGAACAATATGATGCCAGTTACCTCAACAGCGCCACCTAGGGACTGACTGAAGAATGTAGTTTTAGGGAAATCCTTCACAAACATCCAGACTGTGCCGGGTAAGTGTTCAACCTGCAACAGGAGGGTTGCCGGTTCGAATCCCCCCAACTTTATACTGTTGTTGTGCCCCTGGGCAAGACACTTAACCCACCTTGCCTGAATGAGTGTGTTAGTGTGCCTGTATGACTGTGGTGGTCAGAAGGGGCCGTAGCCGCAGAATGGCAGCCACGCTTCCACCATCGAGTATGACTGCGAAAGAATGAATAATGCACGAAATTAGTTGTCTAGAAAAGCTATATAAGACTAATGCATTATTATTATTATTATTATTATTATTATTATTATTATTATTATTATTATTATTAAAGCAAAACAATCACATAAACACACATTTGCGGGGGCCTCGAATGCATCGAATGGGTGCGGTGGCTGGGGCACGTCGTTAATATGTTGGGGAACATATCATGCGTGTGACAGGTGCCGCTACACAAGAACATAGGGCTGACCCCGCTTTACTGCACCATACGTTTTACTTTTACTTGAGTAATGATATCTTGAAGTAACAGTACTCTTACTTGAGTAAAGGTTTTAGAAAGAGTAAGAGTACTTTTACCCACCTTTGTCATGCTGTCTGTGTTATATAAGAATAGCTTTATGTTGTGAAAATGAGAGATGACATGGAAATTTTGTTCCTTGTGCCTTTATTTT
>JAVQKG010434865.1:0-13141 GCA_036025885.1 Hypseleotris bucephala | reverse complement strand
TAATATGAATTTTTTAAAAATGAATTTTAAAACCTGTTTTGTCCCAACTCTCAAAAATCAGTGATTGTATAAAGTATTGCATCTTAAGATGGTTTTGACAAACGACAACTACTCTGCTACATGTACTGTTTTTGATTTCCAGGTTTTACTATACTTACAGAAATGTACTTACAGAAATGTACTTACAGATTACAGAAATGTACTTACAGAAATGTACTTACAGAAATGTTGATGACTACAACTGTTTTTTCATGCTCAGAATATTCTATCCCTTACCACAAGTACTTTTTTTCTTCCCCAAAATTAACTAACTTTTTGCCTCCATTTCAACATTTTGAACATTCCATATGACAAACATTGTGTCTATAGGGTAGACCAATGGCTCTCGAACTGTGGTACATGGACAGTTCCACAGTGGTACTCAGAAGTCTTTTCAGTTCAAGTTCATTTTAGAACTATTTTTCCTGTTCCAATCTATTTTAGTCTGGGACTTAAATTTGATCAATAAGTCCTAGTGTTGGCATAGCTTAGTCTCAGTTTTCATCTGTCCTGTCACACCCTGATTACTGGCCCAGGTATGCCTCTTTTTGTGTCTCCATGACTCAGGAACATCGAGATTACTACGTTTTTGTTTCATATGAATAGACCCAGTAATTGCAGATTTCAACCATAGAAGGGCACTTAAGCAGAAAATTAAATCGTAGAATTTGTGCCCATTTCCAATAAGCCAGCCTTCTGAATGCTGTCACTTGATCACAACCTACTGGGAAAAGAAGCAGCACCCTACCTTGATTCTCAGAAGCTCCATGTAGCCTGTGAGTTGCTGGGTGGCGTCTCGGTCCCCGTGCACCAGACACTCACCTGGAAATATCCACTGACTAATCAACCCCTCGTGGGCCTCCAGATCCTTTGGCAGCTGTGAGGAAAACAATGAAGTCAAGACATAAGCCAGAACCCCATAAAACTGTATGTGGGTTCCCCTATAATGCCTTTTGGTGTTTGTAAACAGGAAAGCAAGACTGGAGCCACGAGTGAAGAAGATGGAGGAATTAGCCATCAAGTATTGTGATATATAAATAATCAAGATGTGTTTGGCAACTTACCACCAACCCACTACATGTCAGAAACCATGTTCAAAACAATTTAGCTTTTTATTAATGTAGCAATTGGTGAATAATATTAGCATTTCAGATAAATTATTTTGATTAACTAACATTTACTGGAAAGGTACTTGTTATTTTGTCCGTCTATGTTAAGATTATTCCATCTATCACCACAAATTCTACATAGCAAACTAATTTAACTTTTCTCATCAATGTAGTATTAATGGAAAGTAGATTTGTTGCCATCTATCTTCCTATTTTCATGTTTTTAGTTAACTTTCTTGTTAAAAATAGTGTGCACAGCTTTACATGAATGTGTCACCTGTGTAAGATTTATATGGTGTTTAGTTACACAGATTTCTTTAGTATTATGGCTGTGGTGTTTACCATTGTAATGCTCTCTTCTTGCAGCCACCCGGGCATCTGGGTGGTGTTGCTTAGGATCTGGTACAGTGTGGCTCTGAGGGCACAGTAGTTATCCCCTCTCACTCTCCTCAAGCTGCTAAACCTCTGCGTCATTTCTTTATAACCCTGCAAGCCCAAAACACATGTCACTTATCATCAATGTAAAAGAACATGAATCATCTACAGAAATAACATTAAGCCGTCTAAACACCCACCTTTCTTATGAGAGCGCTTTTAGTTGTATTTCCTCTCCACTCACGCTCGCTGTATGACAAAATATCCACTGCTGGAGCCAGACTGCACCTGTCCTCCACCATAAGAACTGAAAACAGGACAGAGTGGAAAAGTAAGTAAGCACTAATTCATTTGTATCCAACAAGTCAAAATACAAATTATAGAATAAGTCTTGCAGTCTTGTTGTTGTGCACTCACATGTTTCTGACAGAGAGGCTGCTCCTGATGTAGTGGTCACTGTTGCTGACAGCTCCTCTGCTCCTCTGTACAAGTCTTCCTCACTAAAGTAACATTACAAAATTTAACATTACAACAACACAGAAGCAGTGCTGTTAATTGTCTGTTTTTAAATATTCTGACATGGGTGTATGTGTGTATATATATATATATATATATTATTATGTTTAGTTTAGAAAAAAGCTGGAGGCTGTCAAACAAAAGTAACATACATTAATTGATTGATACCTATTCCCCAAGTCTTCTTCAGTATCCTCTTCCTTTGTAGCCACTGCAGTCTCACCAGTCCCTGTGTCATCTTCAGCTTTAGCAGAAGAGCTCTCAACACGCTGCACCTCTTTGGCCACAATGGCTTCCTCAACCTCCGGGACCCCTTCTGAGGCACTTTCTGGTGCTTTCTCCAACATGTCCTCTTTCTTTTCTCCATTAACACCATCTTTCTCTTTAACGTGATCTTCAGGCTGAATGTCCTTCTGATTTTCCTCTGTGGTGGAATCTTTTGTGAATTCGGAATCAGACTTCTCAACCTGTTCAGAGCTGAAGAGTTCAAATGTAGTGGTTAGTTTTGTTATTTGTACAGCTTCTGCTAAAAGTCCTTAAAGTGAATTGATTTGACTATTAGTCATTTGATAAATAAAGATATACAAAAAGGCTAGAACTTGTTTTTGCGCCAAGTATACAGTAGAAACTATGCAAGCGGCTACGCAACAGTGTCATCTTGTGGTCATATACCAAAACAAATATTGGGGAACAGTTGATCAAGTCCTGTTCTTTCAATCAAGGGCAACTATTTAATAATCTAACATAGAGAATAAGGATTGATCTGTGAGAAATAAGACCGGGATTAAACTATGGCTTGTGTATAAAACTATTATTGCTAAAAATCAGCAATGTATTGATGTAAGACTTTAAATGAGGCAGATGTGTATAGTCTTGGACCAGTCTATCACTGACCTCAGGAGAAGTCATAAAAAATTGTGTAGGGGGGGAATCGTCCTGTTTAGTTTTTTTATTATTATGAAAAGCAGAATATATTGTACACTAACTGTTGGTGGTGGGGAAGTAAATGTAACATAGGGAAGTGGTGCTGTGAGTTAGATATTCTGTCTAGTTTTGGCTCCACATGTGAACCTACTGACCTCTTGCACACATCTGGTGTAGGTGTGGTGGCTGGTTCTGGGACAGAGCTGTGGTCAGACATTGATTCTGATTCAAGAGAAGACTCAGGGACTTGGTGGCTTTGAGTCTCCTCAGGTTTGGCCTCCACACAAACAGGAGAGTTTCTGTTCTCAGGGTCATCTTTGTCCACACTAGATAAACAGAGTGAGAGGTGAAACTTAGACATGTCTGACTAATAATTAACTGCACTACAGAGTTTATTGATATCAAAACCCAATATAACTGGCGTTGTTACTAAAGTGTATGCTTGTCTATCTTTTGAATAATTTACCAATATCACAGAACCAAAATATAAAGAAATGTAACCAATAAATTAGTTTGTTTCCTATAAAGAGTGTCTTCAGCTTCTCACATATATATATATTTTTTAAATTATGTTAGTTTAGAGGTGGGTGATAAAAAAACATCTAAATCTTCATACAAATATGGTATAATATTACAAATCAATGGTCTGCCCAGGTTAGCATTCATTATTATTATTTAACTCTTCATCGTATTTTGTTCATATTAATAAAAAGGGGGAAAATAAATAGTAATAATTATTATAATGACCATTGGATGGATGTACATTGAACTGTACAAACAATGTTAAAAAGGTTTTATGAAGAAGTAGTCTTCTGTGTAAGACAAAAAGTACAAAGTTTACAAAGTGTGATCTTGATCTTAATAAAATTGTGATATTATATTTTGGAAGCCTACCCCTACGTTGTTGTTGTAATTAAAAGGCTCAATTATCATGTCACATGACTAACCTGCTGGGCACTGCTGCATGAGCTTCTTCTGCTTTAATCTCAGAGATTGGCAACACCTGACAAACAGGAGCTGCAGGTTGAGTGTTTGGCAGCTCTTCTCCTTTCTGTTCTGCAGTAGTCTCAGTCGAGGGTTCATCCTTCAATTTGTCCAGAGTAACTTGATCTGACGCACTTGCATCTTCACTGTTGTTGTTAATACTGTCCATTATAATGTGCTGTTGTTTAGGCTCTGTCTCAATAAGAGAAGGGGCTTTAGTGCAGACAGCTGTTTCACTCAGGCCTTTGTCCTCAGCAGGTGTTTCTTCTGGTGTAGTTTTTGAAACCTCCCAGTCTGCATGAGTGCGGCCAGTGTGCTGAGGGGTTAAAGTGTTCTGCTGATGTTCAACATCTTCAGTGTCTGCAGCTTTAGCCTTTACGTCTACCTCCTGTGCATTATCTTTGTTTGCTTGATGGTGGGGTGATTTGGAAGAAGGCGCTTCTGTTTGGAGGCTATTCTTCTGCAAAGTACCATTCTCTTGAGCACTGTAAGGCTCTGTTTCAGCTTCTTTACTAAGAGCCTCCTTGCTGTAAAAGACAGATGGTTCAAGTAAATACAAGATAAGAAATGGCTGGCAGTACTATAATGAGAATAGGTGACTAGACTACATGCATACCTTATGTCCTCTTCAATCCCTGGGCCACAGGTGCCCACCACTGGTGTTTCGGCTGGAGCCACCGTAGCAGCCTTCGAGTCATTTTGCAGCAGACTGGTTTCCTCTGCACTGTCACAGTGGCCTTTACTTTGGCAGCAGCAACAGTTCCCCATCGGCCTGCTCCCTCCCGCTGAGAGGTCTGACAAACAGGTGAAGGGTGACACAACCACTGCTTTCAGGAGTCCATTGCAGAGAGGGTCAAGCTGTGGCTAAAGCCCCAAGGAAACCATAATGTGTTTCATTCCAATATCTGAAGAACAGAATTTACAAAAATGTAAACAGCAAGTCCTAGTTGGGTTAAACAGCGATTGTGCAATAATTTCCTGTGTAGAGCTCCTGGTCTCGTGGAGGTAGGCAGGTTTGCAGAAATCAATTTTGTTTTCAAACACTACTATTCCAGGTTATTATTATTATTTCCACAATTACAGTGGACAAAGTATCAGGCTATTTGAAATTGCAAAAGGTATTCGATTCAAAACCTCGCCCATCAATGAAGGCTACAACAATCAGCTGTCAAAACAAGGAAGTAACGCAAATAAAAACAGCACATCATTACAGCACATCATTTCAGCATATGAAAACTAACAAAATATAATCATAAATGTACCTAAGCTGAGAGCGAATGAAGTAAGCACTCACACGGCTTTGGTCATGTAGCTCCAATCTCTTTCACTTTTAGATAGCTGCAGTACCAGTTCAAGTTAGCTATAGCCAGCTAGCTCCGATAAACTTAAAAAAACAGAGACGCGCCGCTGAGAGGACACCGTTGCTCATTGGCAACACTGCTGCAACAGCGGTTTATGTGTAATGGTCAGTCTGATGTTAATGTAAGAGCCTGGTTATAAAAAGCAAATAACATGTTTTTGTGCTGAACATCTGTTGGCACGAGCCCCTAGCTTCGCCCGAGCAGAGGGTCACAGTCCAGAGTGACGTCATCCACATGTGCCCAGCTCTGTGGCGTTCAGGGCACAGGAGAGAAAATACTGTATGTAGGTATTAAGGACCAATGTAAAAGCCGACTGATGATCCACAAACAAAAACCCTGAACTTATGATTTTACACATGAAGATTCCCGGTTTGATTATGGGGTCAGCCAACAACAGTGGAGTCTGCATGTGTTCCCCTGGTTACTGTGGGTCTGTACTTTCACCCAGCATCCAAAGACATGAATGTGTTAGGAGAATTGGCTATTAATGGCACCTTGAATTAACGTGACTAGCTGACTTTACTCCAAGGCTCTCCTTAACCATAATACATAAAATCAACCAATGTGTGAAAGTTATGACACATCATTAAAACATTACTGTTCATGTATTTTATAAAAACACGGTACCTGTAATGCTGTTGTTATTCTAATTTATTTAAATGGTAAAAATCTACATGTCAGAACATGAATTGATAAAATCATGGGTAATGTATTGTCATTCTGGTCTTGATACTGATGATCATACGGTGGAATAGGATTAATAGAACTAGCTCATTTGTTTATAAAGCTTTATATTCCTCAGTTCCTCAATGTGGCCAATCAGTTCCTGTGGGAGTCCCAGCTCCGTTGCTAACTCCACACATCGTTGAAGTAGTGGTATAAGTTTATCCTCTGAGTCAAAAGAGTCATTGGATCCTGAACAAAGCCTGTGTGGCTGATGTAAATGTCCAGCATCAATGTCCATTTTGTCCGCTCTACAACAGTCTGTCTCTTTGCACCCTTCTCCACAACAACTCCTGCTGGGGTGCCCCACCTCTAGGTCCTCTATGCCCTCAGAAACATCGCTCACACTGGGGGGCGGGTTCTCCAAAGTCTTCCTGATCCGCTCTGTGATAGTGTCTTCGTGTTGTGTGACCTGGTTCAGCAGCTCTGAGACGGTCTGTATGGCTTGTGAGTTTTCTGGATGCTGGCTCTGGCACCAACACCGTATTGCACTGCAGGGATACAGGAAAACAAAGAGCCAGCACAATGTCAAATACAATGGGAAAAGAGAGAGAAGTGACTGGGGCAAAAACATGAGCTGGACAGGACCTCAACAATATACAAACCTCATGATGTTTCTATACAGTGTTTGGTAAGTTTCGGGATTTTATCACTACGGCTGGAAACTATGATCAAAAATAATTGTATAAAATAAAATGCACAGACAAATATTCCCAGAGGCCCGTACTAGAGCCTAATGATTGTAATTTTATTCTTCAATTTTAGGCTGGTTCGTAAGTACAACAAGACAGCTGACTTTGACTTTTTCAAATATGGTAAATAGATACTCTAAAAATAGATAAAATTTAAGAAGTGTCTGAATTCTGAAAACATAATAAAAAAGTAGCCAATTAATTTACCACACGATTCCTTTAAGACGACCCACAGCAACGGTCTGCGCTGCTCCTTCCCTGAAGCCAATGTTAAACCCGAGCTGAAGTGAGGCATCTTCACCAGCATCAACCCCATCCACATAACCATCCTGTTCAAAACAACATTATGACAACAAGATTAGATTAGTATTTAAGATAATCATAATTACTAACTTTATAAATTAGACTGCAGTCAGCAAACGCCCAGTCTGGACAAACAGATCACAGTAGCCTATAGGCAAGGGCTGAAAAGTACAACTAATGAAAAGTTTTACTTTTTATTTCAGATATTGATATGAACCTTATTATTAATGCTGTACTAGCTGAATATAGGGACATTTAAATATTTCATACATTAATTTATTTCAAATGTGTGTTTTTCTATTCAGTGTTTCCTCTGAATATTTTTTCTGGCATTATGCAGTTATATACAAGACCCTTTTTCTTGCTATAATCATTTTACAACAGAACCACGTGATATAGAGATTGTGCGATATTTGTTAATAAACAGATGTATACACTACACCTAGGGCAATCACAACTGGTAACCTTTGTGTACATTAAAAACAAGTGCAACCGTAAACTTTTCTGAAACATGAGGTTAGCAGATTTAGCCTTACCCTGACCCGTTTCTTCATATTGGACGTCCACTCTCTACTTTGCAAATTCAGTTCGTCTGCGTTCTCGTCAAAAACATCTTCTCCACTCAGCGAAATAGATTTAACCCAAGACATAATGAAAAGGAATTAAAAAACCTATCTGGAAGCAGCTATATGTGTGTGTTTCAGTGGCATCTGAGAAACCACGGGGCAACAGCGAAGTTTGCATCCACACCAGCTAGCTCACGTCGACGTAATCAACCTGCGTCGGATGAAAGCACCCATGTCGCTTTATTGCTGGAAAATAAAGATTCTCTTTCTTTTTATAAACAAATTACATAATACTATTTGATATTTTATAATGAATTGTTGTGCCACATGATTGAGTTGTCGATAACAAGTCCTCCACTGAGCTTTCTGACATTGTTTTGATCTAGGGCTACCAGCAGATGGAACCAAAGCTCTGCCTCAAATCCAATTCATAGGAGAATATTGAAGACAGTCTAAACAACAACAAAAAAAACTATAACATATAGCAGTAAAGGCAATCATTACCCCCATTGCTGACTAATAAACTGACATACTTCAATAAAATGATTATTATTATTCATATAGCGTAGTGTAACAAGAGTAGGCTAATTCAAAAGAAAAACAAAAACATATGTGGCTTTTATTCACCTGACATGGATACTGGGTGTAGCAGAATAATAAACAAATAGGATTGTTATAAAAACAAGGCTTCACAAGTAAGTTAGCCTATAGACAAAAAAGTGCTAGACCTAGGCCTTAGGCCTACAGTTACATTAAGCGAGTGGATCAAAAATCTAAATTAGAATTTCTAATTTAAATAAAAGTATATTATCACCTAAAAAATAAAACAGTTAATACTACACACAGCAGGCTACTATGAAACTGGTGAATTTAAAATGAGAGATTTAGCAGTGTTCAGGTCCATGTGAGCCAGAAAAATATTTCACAAACACTTTAATACATTTCCTAGTGTTGTCTTTGCTTAGGTTAATAGATAGGTTAATCAAACAATTTATAGAGGAATGAAAGAGCCGGGACAAGAAGTGGAAACAAACTTTGCAATTCAAGTTTATTTCAAGTTTATTAAAATCATATAGGCTATGTATATGGGCCGAGAGACCATATTAGAAGGCATGTGCAGTTATTAATTAACCAATGGATTTAGGGTTGGTGGAAACTAAGCTAAAATTGTAGCTATTTGCTTTGATAACATATGAAGCTATAAAAGATAAATGTAGTAATTTTACAGTTTATAGGAAATGCATGAATCTGACTGTTTTTTGCCCAGAACATGTTGTGTCAGATATTGTGCCATTGTGTTGTTTCCTGCAGTTCAAACACAAAAACATGTGCACAAATGTTTAGTGCAGGTTGAACGCACTGGCAGCCGGTCAAATCACTGTCTGCTGCATCGCTACAACTTCCTCCTGTTTAAGTTTTTAAACCAAATGTCATCCATCAAGACAAAAACATTATTTACACATTAATAATATATGGTAACTCCCCCTTTTTACCTTTTTCCGATGTATTTAAAATATGATGAAAAAAGCAGTATCACAGTATTTTTCAGAATTAGTGTGAATGGTAGGATATATTGTGTATTTACTTAAGAAAAGTGATAGTTTTTATGTATGGCGAAAAGACAAATAACATTCAAAAACAACATTCAAAAAGCTAGTTCTCAAAGGTTGTGCTGGGACAAAATAAACCCATAGTGACCTATACAAAGTTATACTAGCCTATATCAAAACCAGTAAATTCATTTTACAAAACTCTATTAGTTACAAAAAGGTGTGGATATTTTGGCTATCAGGTGAACTTTAGAATTCTGCTCCCAAAATGCATGCTAAATAGCCTATACATGACCACCTGGTTCTGCTTAAATACCCTACTACATGACAGGTTTAAAGTTTCCTACTTTTCCCCCCTAAATTAGGTAATTATATAAATATTTGGTGCAACACGGAATGTCGCTCTATTTAGAGATTTTAACATTTTTTTAACAAAAGAGACAGGGTGATTGCCAAATGTGTTTTATTATTTCACCTGGACAACAATGGGCCAGCTAAAGCCACTGTGGACTGGTATTTTAGCCTGCACCCAAAGCCACACCTACATGCAGTCCCTATAACCCAAATAGTCCAAAACACACACTGTGTACACTATAGCTGGGGTGACGATATGATAATATGAGATCAATGTGGGGCAATTACACAGTAAATAGTAATAATCAAATCAACATTGTCATTAAGGATGTCTAGTCAGCCACTTTACCTTCAGTTGTCAGGTTCAGAAATAATATGCTGGTTGCTTTTTTGTGAGGCTTTACAAATTATACTGTCTAAAACTATTTAAACGTTTTTAGCTAAAAAAAAAAAATCATCTGCATTTTCTGTATGTTAACTAATTTCTACTGGTCCCAATTCACAGGTTTAGTTTTTTTCTGTGACTGTCTGGTACACGTTATGAACAAAAGCAAGTAAGCAAGCATCGCAATCACCTGACACACATTTCCATCCAATTTCCACTGCAGAATGTGTTCATTTTCGGGGGCCCTAATGGCATGTCATTTTAGCCGGAGCCTTTGGTCAAGAATTAATCCTGGAATCAAAACAGATTTTCCGGGGAGCAATCTTCCATCAAGTATTGATTTTTTTACACTCACAGCGCCTGTACTCCCTAATTTAACCTGACAGCCCAGCAGCACAATGGACTGGGAGCACCTTGGCATCGGCACAGAGGGAGAGCCTTCCTCAGCCTCTTCTTCGCTGGAGTGATACACTGTAAAATTGAACTAGTTAACCTTACTTAAAAACAAAAGATACTGATTGCTTTTAAAATTGTAATTGACTTCAACTCACCAGTCTACAAAGTTACACCAATTTGAACTGTCTATTAAAATTTCCCAACAACTATGGGCGTTAGGTGGAACCTGCATAATGGGAAGAAACTGACACAGAGTCACAACATACACAACAGACGTTATTCACTCTTCACATTTTGTTTGACACTTAGAAATCTGTGTTTAAACTGGACTTATTTTTATTAAGACCATCTGTTTCCTATATTTTAAAAGTAAGGTAAACTAACTAATCAACATTTTAACTAATTTTTCTTTTTGTTTTAGGTTAACAAAGTAGGCTTATTAAAACAAATGGATTCATTCTTTCACTTGGAAGAGGTTTTTAAATAACAGGCCAATTGAAAAGTCAAAGTCATGTGAAGCTCAAGATTGAAATTTGGTTTAGTTAAATTTCTTCTAGTTTAGTTTAATTCAGTCAACAAAAAACATTCACCTTGGATTTTGAGTTGACATTACTTGATATTTTCAAGTAAGGAAAACTTTTTTTATTTTTTTATTTTTTTACAGTGACAGAGGGACTGGAGCAGGAGGAAAAGTACTCCCCAATGTATAAAACAAAGAGCATTGCTTACAGAAAACACCAATATCCAGCTTCTTGGCCTTCTTGTTTTAGCCCTAATTATGTTTTCTAGTCTAGTGCAAGGCTGGCTGGGAGAGTGTTCGGGGGCCATCAGCTACTATCATTACAGCCCTGTTGACATCTCTCTGTCTTTGAGTGATTCTCATCTATGATTTCCCCCTGGCCATTTTCTCCACAGATGCACAAAGAGGGTTTCAGCACTAGCCTCCATAAAAATAAGCCCAAAGTGTCCATGCAAGGTCCTCAGTAGTAAGTCGTGTACGCCCCATGTCACTCTGCCGCTGTCTAAAGGGACCATGCCGTCAGATACATACAATCATTGTGTGGGTAAGTACACTAAAGCATATGTTGAGGTGAGCAGGTTGAGAGCATGATGGAGGCCAGGCTTGGTTATTTTCCTGCAGCTCTTAAAGTAGCTGCGTTGACCCGTGTGCGCGAGGAGGTGCACTCTTTGCCAGAAGGGGTTCACATCATAACAAGGGGCTAGGCACAAACTATACCGAAAATGAGAAGAGGAAAACTACTGTTCACTTTAAGAGCTTTTAACTCTGAATTATAACTTAGAGTCCACTGCACAAAAAACTATAAAAGACTGTAAAGTAGGAAAAATACCACTGGCTGTTATTTAGCTTGAAGTTATACAAGGTCTTCTGCTTTTGTAGCCCACCTGCGTCATAGTTATAAATTTGTAGCTTAGAGTACTTATATTTAATGTAGCTATTGTTGCCGTTCTATTATCCCAATAGCCTCTATTTCTGTAGTACTAAAAATGATATTATTAAATGAATTGGCTAAATACAATATGATTTTCTGAGCTCACAAGCAGGTAAATAGGTATACCTAATAAAGTGGCCTGTCTACGGATTCCCTCATCTCCCAAATCAAATAATATAAATGCCTCAACAAATGCTTCTAATCATTTATCAAACAGAAAACAGACAATTGTGTGACAGAATAGAAAGAAAATAAAAAAACAACTTACTTGTTTCAAATTATATGCAGAAGACTTTATTATTTAGGTAACTTTGTGGTGATACTTTGCCAATAGGTTATCCTCAGAGGAGTTCCTCAATCTAAAGGTGTGTGGTTGAATGGACTATAGCCCTCAGGTAGGACAAGTGTCTCCATAAAAAAACACTATTAACTCCTAAAACCTGTGAATACCTTTACCATGTGTCATTGCTACTAACGGCCCAAAAAGACAGACAAAAAACACATTGAAATAGCTGTGAAAGAAAAAAAAAATGGTGAGATCATATGCATGGCCGCTCATGTGAGGATTGGTAATTGCACCCTTAGAGGCATTGAGGGCTACAAAAGTGACGGTAGACGCTTGAGCTGCTTGTGCTTCCCCCAACACCACCATCCCAAAACATCTCAACCTTGAAAAGGAGGAAGTAGAAAAAAAGCAAGCAAGCGATGTGTACCTGTAGACAGTTCATTTAGCCTGAACATCGGCAACAGTGAAAGATAAGAAAAGTGAATGCTTCATGCCTGATGGAAGACAAAGCTAGCAATTTAAAGCCATCTGCATCCAACAGCTCACAACATCTCTCCCCTCCATGTCTTCCTCCCACCATTTCCTGTGACCAGACTTATATATTGAGACATAATCCGTTCAGAGCGAAGACATGTCATAATATTTCTATCTATTTTTCCCCGACGTCTTTCCAGGACCGCTTGGGACAATTTCAGGTATTGTTGCCATGAGCGGGAATGTTTTATTACAACAAGCCACAGGCAACTCCGATTCAAAACAAAAAAAGAAAAATCAAGTGACATGGAGAAAATGGACAACAGCGACATCATATTGGTTCCTAAAGAGACCCCAGTTGCCATTGCAAAACAGATTTACTGCCCTAAACTTTTTGTATTCAAGATATTTACTATAGCAACATTTTGGTTTGAGACAATAGCTTTAAATCTCAGGAATGGTATTGCGCAATGACCTTTTTGGGTTGCATTTGTTGTTTATCCAATAGGTCACATGTAAAAACAGCTTAAAGTCTGTTTTCCCAATAGTGTAAATAAATGTAGATACTAAAAAAAGATTAAATAAACCAGACTCTATGAACAAGTTAAAGCATTAAAAAACAAATTAAATGTTAGCATTATTAAAGCATTAAA
>JAVQKG010434789.1:0-10480 GCA_036025885.1 Hypseleotris bucephala | reverse complement strand
GACATACAGCTTCCATTGCCTATAAAATGGAAAATATTATAAAATTTATAGTCTATCATTTATTTTTTCATTAAAATCTAGGATAGGCTGGTCTTAATAGTTTGCACCTGTGCCACTGGAAGAAGCAATGTTTTGTTTTTCTTTCGGGTGTGCTCTTGATACATTGCTGCCATTTGCAACTCCCTTCCTTTAAATCGTAATAAACAAATTCATTGAATGAGCAACAATTGACTTCAATCTGTGTCAAGTTTTTCTGTCATTTTAGCTGACCCTGTGACATACAAAGTGTTAATTGTTGCTCTGTTTGGGTAGTTTTAAAGCCGAATTGTCCATTGCCATCATGCATCATTCATGTCTGCTCTACTGGGGACAATAAGCCTAATGGGGAGCCCTGATGCTAGCCTGGTAACCAGACACTGCTATGGGCCGTGTGTGCATGACAGATGATCTCACACTCCGCAAGGAATTAAATTTGAAAGCATTGTTGACATGGTTTAGGGATATATCTATGGTGGGTCACTGGTTCCCGGACTAAAGCAGGTCTAAACTAAGACTTAAACCAGGTCTTATGAAACTGCAAAAGAAGAATTGAAATCCAGATCTGAACTATAGGACTAAACTAGAAATAACGCAAATGAGAACAAAATGGGGAGTAAACCAGGTCTAAACCAGGTCTTAGCTAGGTGTAAAGAATAAGGCAAATAAGAACAATAAAGAGAAACTATATTACATCAGATCTGAACTAATCTCTGACTAATCAAGGTCTAAACTAGGACTAAACCATGTTTGAACTATAGTAATAAACCAGATAGTTGATCAATACAACCAGTTCTAATTTGTATTGTAGTGTGTCACCTTTTTGCATTTACAAAAAACCAAGTCCCTTTTAAGCTTTAAAAATAGTCCCTGTCCAACACTGGATTGAGGTCATTAATGTTTTTTCGCAACAATAAATAGTCACGTGATGGTAAAAAAGTAAACAGTCTATTGCCGGGCTAAGTTTAAACCCTCCTAAATAGACTTTTTACATGCAGCTTTGTTAAGTTCACGTGTAGCTGTGCTCCCTGGCCATGCATGCTTGTCAATGTTCACATGAATGAGTTAGCTGGGTGTCTCCCCCATCTCCATGTATGACACAAGCGTGAGTACAGTTAGTTGCATGCATGTACAGAAGGGGAGGGCATAGAGGTACACATAAATGGGGCTGTTAAAAAGGGGAGTGGAGTTTTTTGTGTATGTTTTCATGGCTATATTAACATGTGCCTGTCACATGTACAGACCTGTGCCTCGAACAGAAAAAAAAGCCAATATTCCTGGAGCTTAAGTCTGGCATTCGGATTCCAGGAAGTGGTTATGTCGTTGGAATAGGAATGTTTTCATCCCAGGATGGAACAGTTTGTAGTGAAAAACTATGGTGAATAATTCGCTAAGGATATGACTTAAGCTGCAATTTAAAACTTTAAATGTAGGAAGACTGGGTGATAGTATCATTGACTTTAGACTGAATATAGAATGAAGTAAACAAGTAAAGGCACTAGGACCAATATTGCCAATATTGCAAAAACAGAAAAATTGCACCAAAATGTAAAAGTTTTTAAATTCACCATTTGGGTTTGCATTTTTGAGTATGCAAATAAACTAAAGGTAATTGTTTACAAAGCAGTTGGGCAGCATTTCCAAATCACTGCAAGGAGTTTATATTGCGGTTATGCTAATAAACATGATTGACAGATGTAATAGTCTTATTGTCACCAAATGATAATCATTATTGCTATTATGGTAGATAATTTATAGGACTTAACCTTTGTGTAGAACTAACTGTCACAATTAACAATAGCAGCACTGAAAAGTATTGATTCTAGTTTGCACCTTTAGTTCAGGGGTAAATGCTTAATTCCTTGAGCCACAGCTGTGTTTTCCCTATTTCGCAATGATACAATCTCTCCTCAGTTAATGTACTGTATGTGTCACTAGCGGCACATGTCCTGGTGACACACACAACACAAAACACGACACAGGACGCAAACTGCATGTAACAAAGTCAAGTGTGTGACACAAGAGCTCAGCACAGAGACAGCAGACTGCAGAGGCAACACGTGTTAGGCTAGGAATTAAGGAGGCACTTAACTGAGAGAGCTAAACAGAAAGACTGCACGTGTTTCCTCAAGGAGACAGGATTTCTTTTACTCAAATGAGTCAAGGTTCTTCAAAGTGCACATAGTCAATTGTACCATATTACAAGCCAGAATTGTTTTGCTTACAGACTAAAATTAAACAGTCATTATATTTTTTGTGCACATAATTCAGGGTTCTTAAAGTTTCTAAAGTGCATGCAACTAGTCAGACCAAGACACTATTGCAAAAAAACCTGTGCAATGACATGTAAAATGCTATAGGGCTAAATCAAAAGTATCAAAAGTAAAACATAACAAAATAGCAAACTTAACTAAGTAAATGAATGAAGTAGAAGCACTAAAACTAGTAATAGAGGCTTTGGCCATATCTTGCAATGGTAAAATATACAGGAACCTTGCCAATATGTGAGCCAGGAATCCTTAAGTTCAGGAGTAAATGCTCAATTGTCTGACAATGGCAAACAATGTACTTGTTTATTAATCACTTGTGACTATAGGTAGTGTCTTGAAAAGCTGCACAATTCGTACCAAACCATAATAGGGTTAATTTGGCTCAAAATTCTACTTCTGGAGAACTGAACCATTATTCTTTAATTGAATTGCATATAATTCCTCAAATTATTATATCTAAGTAAACTAGGACTAAATAGTTGGAGGAAGAACAAGCCATAGCAATGCCACTATCTCGCAATGGCAAAGATATAGTCTACAAATTCAAATCAGGGACATTCTAGTTCAGGGATAAATGCTCTATTAAGTGCCTTAATTTGCATTGACCAATATTTATTACTGTGTTAACTTGCAATCACACAGAACTATCCAAAACCATATCTTTGAACTTGCACACAACCAGCCTAGCCACATTGCTCATTCACTATCCACTTACTAATAACCACACAAGACAACTTTGACTGGCTCTGACTGGGTGACCGGCTGGGCAGAATATGAATGCATGTCTGATATAATCTTATAGACGAGAGGACAGCAGCAGGTTAGGAGTAGCAGAAGAGTCAGAAATTGAAAAGTTGCCAAAAAACTGTCATCTTTCAAACATGAGGCCAGTTGGTGACGCACTTTATGAAAGAATAACGCTGAAATTTTAGCCGGCGCTTGGCAAGTCTCAAGGCACACAGACCCGACACAGTGAACTAATGGGAACACACTGTCAAATGTTTTAAATAGTGAAGTCTATGGCTGACCTATATAGATTTATTTATAGAACAGATAAGCAATAAATATAGAAATGCAAGATGATATTGCTATAATGCCTAAAATTAGATCATGAATTGGATTTTAACTCAGGGGTAAATGCTATATCAAATCCCAATGGTAAATCATTTGCCAAAACTAAAAATGTGTTCTTTTGCTGACCTCTTGTGGCTGCAGTTAGTATATTCGGCCATATCTGGCAATGATACAATACATAATTCTTGGCCCAATAAATTTATCAATATATCAATTGCTTTTTAGAATTATTTTGAGATACACAAGTGGCAATTGGCAATGAAATCATATGACATTAATGCAGTTTTTCTTTGAAATATTTGCAGTTGTGATGTTGTGATAAGAGATATACTGTATTCTGCAGCCTTCTCTGAATTTATCAACCCTCCTGGTACATGTGATATTATGGGAACCGCATGCTAAGCCCTCAAGTCAATGATTTTCTATGTATCAAATCTCAATGTCAACGTGACCAGCTTTTTCTTCCTAACCTTATGCCTAGTTTCTACCGGAGATACTTAAGGCTTGCATTTCTCTCTCCCCCGCCTCTTTGACATATCTGTGTACTATTAGTCCTAGTATTTAAAAGCCTTATTCTATCTCGCGCTCTTAGCCTCAAACGTGATCCGGTCCTTGTTATTGTACCGCGTCTGCTGTTGTCTACACGGGACTGCGCAAAAGTGCCTTGTGAGCCAGGCGGGAACTATGTCAAGAGTCCATGTGAGCTGGCGGTCAGGTGGCTGCCGGATAGATGGGTTTTTTACACACACACGCAGCCAAAGAAGGAAAGGGAGGGAGGAGACACGAGGAGGGATTATACACACGAAGAGGAGGGAGGAATAGATGGGTGAATGCAGGCAGTAGGGCAGAACAGAATATGGTGGGAATTGTGAGTGACTACTGCAGAAAATCTAACAAGAAATTGAATGGAATATTTAAAAAATGGCTAAAAAATCTAAATATAGAAGGGATTATATGCACAAAGAGGAGGGAGGAAGGAATAGACGGGTGAATGCAGGCAGTAGGGCAGCACAGAATATGGTGGAAATCTAACCAGAAATGTAATTATATCTCAAAATAATGCCAGAAAAAATATAAATATATTGTAAAGGGGTCATGGTCTTAAATCTGACCTGACTTTTACAATATTACTAATATTTCTTTTAGACCTGTGAATGAAAATTTGACCAAATATATTTAAAAGGAGCTAACCATCTCAGGAGCTTTAAATACTTGTTTTGACCTTTCTTCATGGACAGGTGAAGAAATCCCATGTGCTGCTGTTTATATTCTATTTACTATCATTTGCATTGGCTGTAGTGAAATGGGTGTGGCAGGAGGGGGAAAGAGGGCCTGCCATAAAACAAAGCCTTCATTTCAGCTCTGTTTTTTAATAAATGTGACCTATTTTAAGTAAGTATAAATTGGTCATCTAAAAGTTGTATTGAAAAGCTTAAAAACAATGCATAATACAGTCCCTTTAATAATCATTGGTTTCATGAGGATTTGAGTGGAGAGGGGAGGGGTAAGGGAGACACGAGGGTGGATATAGACTCGAACATGAGGCGGTAAGAGAGAGACAGAGTGCAGTGGTGGTGAAGCGGGAACACGGAGGAGGAGGAGGGGAGGCAGTGCACGTGAGGGGCAGGCCTTTATCGCTGAGCGAACACTAGCTGAAAACAACAGGCTGACTGCACATACAGGACACACAGCAGAGCATGTCCCACTCACTCTGACGTCCTTCATGCAATGTTTATACCAGCCACAGCCGTGAGAACAACCTTCAAAATAGAACAATATATTAATTCAAAAACATTTGGAATTTTGAACCAATATGTCATTTTATAGCAATGAAGCATTTTACAGTTTACCATTATAGATTAAAGAGAAATTTAAACTTGCCTTACATTTTGCCATTTGAATATTTTCCTTCTGCCTACCAATTAGGGGCATTGAAATGTAGAGTTTTTGCTTTAAAATGTAAGCAGTACTTGCATAAAACCTACTATTTTTAATGTTCCATAACAATATGATGTGAGATATTGACTACTGAGAGAGAGAGAAACTTGTCCAGTCTTGCAATAATAAAAAATAGAACTATTGGGTCAAACTGGATCTTCTAGTTGAGGGGTAGATTCTTAATACATAGATAATAATTTAATACAAGTAGCTCTTTGCATTAGCATTCACTGCACTTCTAAGAATTTTGCAAAACATCGTGAGTTGCTATACTAATAAATATCCCCATGGGCTTCAACCACCACCCTATAAAATAACATTTGCACGTACCTTTCAATACCTATTATAAAACTAACCCTCTGACTGTTTACTTTGTGAGTGCAGTCAAATCAAATGTTGACAGTGGTGACTATTCCCAGAAAGCAATTCAAACTTTATTTATGCTCGTTGCAATGACATTTACTGTATCACAAAGAGATTCGAAAAGTAGATCAGTTCACGGATCACTGCTATGGAAGTTCAAGTATTGAGCGATATATCAGTTTCTGTTTTAGATGCACACGCTACAGGTATTTTGTGTTTTGTGTGGATCATCGCCAAGAGTAAAGTCAGTGAATCAAAGTAGGCCATTGCTCAAAACTGCTCCCACGTTTTTTATTGTTATTGTATTGTGAACAAAGAAGCAGATGAAGTGATATCTGTTTCTTTGGCTTTCGGTTCCAAACTAGGTCTAAACCCAGTCTAAACTAGGCCAAATCCAGAACTAAAACTGGTCAAGACTATAATTTATTCAGGACTAAAGTGGGTCTTAACGACAAAACTACAAAAGAACTGGAGAACTGTAGCGAGTCGAAACCAGGACAAGTCTAACACAGGACCAACCCAGGATTAATTTGGGTCAAAACTAGGACTAAATTGAACAAAGACAGGTCAAAACCTTGCAAAGTCCTAAGCAATTCTAAACCAAGTCTGACAAAGGACTAAACCAGAATAAAAAACTGGTTTGAGGACTTAATCATATCTAACCCAAAACCATACCAGGTCTAACAAAGGATTAAACCAAGTCTAGGTCTAACCTAAACCATATTTAAATCATGTCTTTTCCAAGTCTAAACCAGGACTAAACCAGGTCTAAACCAGCTCTTAACCATATCTTAACCATATCCATTTCTTCTCTTTGTCCAGGTGGTGTAATCTTGTATGCTGGCTCTTCAGGCAGTGCCAGTCCCAGTCCAGGCAGCCCCTCCAGCGGGTACCAAACCCAGTCTCCCTCCTCCCACTCCCAGCCCTCGTCCCCAGAGGGTGTCTCCTTTCAAGAGATCGGAGCCCTGAAGAGGCATCGCGGGGATCGGGATGGAGGGGGCACGCCTTCCCCCAAAATGGTCTTTCAGTTTCCAGACGTCAACAATGGGCCCAACTCTACACCTGCAAACTACAACCACCCACCAGTCGCCAAGAAGCCCTGTGGTTTCAATGGCACCTTTACCAGTAAGTACTTCAACTGAAATGACAAAACCTGTTTATTGCTGTATTTTTTCAAATGATGATAGAATATTGTGGATTTTTTTAGATTTTATGTTAAATAGAAGTTAAAATAAAAACAAAAATAGAATAAAATTGGCTAATATTGAAAGTAGAAGTGGGAGTATTGTACTAAAGGAAAATGATTAAAAATGCCATTGCAAAAAAACAATATGGTAGTCAAATAAAATAAAAATCTAACAAAATTGACAAATACTCTACGCTAATATCCAACCTAGAAGTTCTAAAGGATAGGACTATTACTATCTACTACTAGTAATAAAAATATGACAGAAAAACTAGTTCAAAAAAATTTGTATACAGAAAATTTATATCATACAAGAAACAAATATTTGTATTTGGTCTGTATTGTCATATCACCCAACCATAAACCCAACCTTATAAGTTTTATCCATTTGTTTTTTATTATGGTTAACAAATGTATATTTATTTATTTTTTACAGAAACTGGAGGCATGGTGCTCCTGTGTAAAGTTTGCGGTGACATCGCGTCCGGGTTTCACTACGGTGTCCATGCGTGCGAAGGCTGCAAGGTGAGACTAAACAAAGATAGCAATGTTTTGTTCATTTTCTATATCACTACGCAACCAATACGCAAGTAGACAGACACAACCTTTGATGCATACATATGACCAACTAATTCTTATATCTTTGCATATTTTTAGGGTTTTTTCAGACGCAGCATCCAGCAAAACATTCACTACAAGATGTGTGTGAAGAATGAAAATTGTCTGATCATGCGGATGAATCGAAACCGCTGTCAACACTGTCGCTTCAAGAAGTGTCTGTCTGTGGGCATGTCCCGAGATGGTAAGACCAAGTCACAATATTTCAAATTTAATAAATAAACAACAATATGAGCCCTAGACCAACACAAAAGTATATTTCCATGTGCTTTCTAAGGTTTAAAATCTTTCAGCCAATAACAATTACAATGCAACTATATCACCACCAAACACACCTCATGACATTCATACATTAGCAAGGAAGTGTCTTGACCAATGAAACAACAGTAGTGTGGACAAATAGGTAGTGACTAGTAGATTCCAAACTCCAAATTACAAGAAAGTGAATGAGTTTGTTTGACCAGGTTATCAATATATAGTGCAAATATAATGTTGAATTGCAAAAACAAAAAGTTGAATTGGAATATATGAAGAAATAATACCAACATTGAGCCTCATTCCATCCGGTACAATTTGCTCTAAACTTTACTTTCAATACATTTCACTCATCTTATAATTTTCTTGAGTACTTCAACATCATTTAAAAGTTTTTCTTCCCATGTATTCCTCCCAACCCTCCCCTAAACACATATTTATATGTTGCCTCATTATGGTCCGACTACAGAAGAGAACAAAATGTGCCCGTGTTACAATCAGGTTATCTTTCTTTCTTTGGGAATTGCCTCCATTTCTGTGTATCCTTCCTTCACCCCCTCAGCCTCCTTCCTTTGTTCCCTTCGCACTTCCTCTTTCCCTGTTTCCTCGCCCTGATTTATGGTCCTCGGATCCAGCGCGTCCCTGTAGTCATCAGTCATGCCAAGAATAGTTTATATTCGGAAATTAGGACAGCCAGTTTTGTTGTTGATTGGCCCAATATGATGAAGAGGCACTGCGCTGACACTTGACAGGGAGTTTGTGGAGGAAAAAAAATAACGCCATCCCATCCTCATTAATAATTAAATTAGTACAGTGTTTATTTTGAAATTTAAATATAAAATCGCTAGCTGCAGCTTCTGTGGCCTAATGCTTTGTGCCACCGCTGTACTGTTGATCCCATGGGAGTCCTGTGGAAGTAGGAGATAATAAATCATGGGTTTTCTGGAGCAAACAGTTTTAGCTGACCCAAAAAAGCCCAAATGCGGGTGAAAAATATCCCACCTGAGCGTGCTGTGCCAAGTAGAATTTAGCTAACGAGGAAATAATGTAATAAGGGTTAGGTACATGGTAAAAAATGGTCGAATATTGGTTATTGGGGTTGCTTAGTAGGGGGAATGCAGTATTCCTTGTCTGGTTAGCCATACTATGCTTTGCCATTATTTGACCAGGTGACAAAACAAATATTTCAACTACCCAGACAACAGAATACGGTGATGCAATTCATCAATTCAATCCAATCAAAGCATAAATGATGATTATGATTGGTCAAAAGAAAAATATTTTGCAAAATATTTCTTGAATTGGGTCCAAGTACTTTGTATAAAAAAAAATTAATGGGTCAGATTGGATAGGCTAACATAATTGTTCCCTGATTATGTATTACAATTGGACTAGCTATATATCAATCTATTTTACATACAAGGTTGAGCATTCAATTCTTTGTTACTCCTACGTTGTTCAAAATGGTTTACTAACTCATTCCCGCTAATGTATTCAAGTGACAGCATGATTTAAATCTAATCATCAGATTACAGAACAAATTCCTTTCATATTTATAGAATGACATGCCTTTGATTTAGTTCAAGATGTTCTTTACAGTGTTTGTTTTGCGATTGTGGCTTGAATTTTCTTTAACATTACACAACCCTAGTTTACTTTCACTTTCCTACTTTGTCATAATTACTCTTGTGTATACGTATATTATCCTACCTGTCACCTTACCTGTCAAGTACATACCTGTGCCTTCAAGATCTTTACATTGCCAAAGAAACTGCTTGGTCACAGTTGCACACAAAAACGATTGCAAAGCATAGCAAAATATAGATGCAAGATAGTAAAAAATAAAATAGACCGTAAAATGCTTATTCTTATTGAATTCTGATAAAATACCGATAAAAGTCACAATTTAGGCCAAATGATACAATATTTGCATTCCACTAATTCACTGCCGTTGACCCAGTGACCTACTTCCTGTGCTGAGAAGAGAGCAAAGCTGAAAGACAGGGGAGGAAGAGGAGGAAGAGGAGAGGTCTATAAATAGGCTTGTCAGTGGAGTGGAGGTGCAGGAAGGGAGGAGGAGGTTCTGGTATATAAGAGATACTAATGCACTTGAAATGAGAGTACAATGGAGATAGAGCAAGATATGAGCGAAAATAATGATGGTATGATGGCAACTGCATTTAGCGGAAGTCCAAACCAATTATTTTATTTAGGAAGTAATACGATGATATAACAAGCTAAGTATCCTAAGCATTTTAACTAACCAAAACCATTTCCTTGTATTGTTATATTTACAGCTGTCCGATTTGGCCGCATTCCCAAACGAGAGAAGCAGCGACTATTGGATGAGATGCAGAGTTACATGAATAGTCTAAACGAATCCTCTTCAGTGGAGATGGAACTGTCCCCCGCACCGGACACACCCTGCAGCCCCCAGCCTCAGACCCCCAGCGACACGCCCCAGTCCTACCGCCTCATACCCGCTGACGAAAAACCAGTCAAGATGGCCGCCAACGTTTACCACTCCAACCCAGAGCCTAACCAACCCATCGCTACATCTCCAACTCGGCAGCAAGAGCAAGCTAACCTCACAACAAACAACTACCACGTCCACCAAACATGTCCCAAAATTGAAAACACGAATGCTGATATCGATAATGGGAACTACTCCTATCAAAACCAGTGTCCAGTAACAGGCAGTCTATCGTCCCAGGGATATCCAACCAATCAGAACGGCTAT